>ML662445.1:26490502-26576753 GCA_007570785.1 Antilocapra americana
CCAAAGCGGGATACTCCATGACCCACCTCCCAGAATATTGGAAATAAAAACACGAATAAACAAATGGGACCTAATTAAAATTAAAAGCTTTTGCACAACAGGGGAAGAGGTTTGAGATTCTTATCTATGTAGTTAGTTACGGTTGGTGCTTTAAAGCCAAGAATCTAGAGAAAAGTAAGCCTAGGCCTGCATCGCAGGACCCAGATGTGGAGCTGAAGGAGGTTAAGGGAGAAATCAGTAAAACATAAGCAAAGGACAAAAAAAAAAAATTCAAGAATGAAAGAATGACTAAGGAGTTAAAATACTGCAGGAATGCCAAGAAAAATGAGACATAATGAAAAGGTTGCATTTGTTGAATGGGCAGCCTTTTGAGGCCCTTGGAGAGTAGTTTAAATTGAGCGGTTAAGATGAAAATACATGTTTCTTTAAGAAAACATTCCCATGCTTTCACGTGTCATTTGTAATGATGTGCTGGACAGTTTCGTTTATTTAAGTGTTTTCTATTGACCCTTCACCCCTGGGTAACCAGCAGGCTGAGGTTTTCTTGTGGTCGTTTGAGTTGATTGAAAGCTGGTTACTGAGTCAAACATATTCTGGGTACTGGATACTTATGTGAAACTGCTCAGAAGAATAACATTAGTGTTTCACTGTGGTTTCCATGAGTTTCTATGTTTGTCCTTGACTTGTAATAAGCCTGTTAGCTATAAGCTGTCCTGGTGCCTGTGGGTAGAGTCAAATTCCATGAGTAAGAGCTTACACCTGTGACCAAAGGGACTTTCTCTTGAGAAGGCCTGAAAACCTTGCCAAACAATTTAATTTTTGAATCAGGAAGTTGTTATTAAAGGAAGTATAAACAACAAGACAGCTTTTGGTAGGACGAGTGATATCTGTATTTGGGGATGATCATTTCTTGTCGTATCTGAGTATGTCTATAGGACTGTTCTTTCACTCTTAGGTTTACAATTTAGAATAGGATAGATGTGGTCGATGGAGTACCATAGGTGTTCTGTGTGACTTGGGCATAAATCATATCTTCCTTTTATACCTATCACTGTTATATCACTGCTCATCTGTCTTCTTTCATAGGGTCATATCTTGTCTTTTGAGTATACACAGGCCATTTAACCATGTCCTATTGGATGAAATATCAGTTCTCACCATAGACAGATACATGATGTGTTTTAGATCTATAAGTAGGTAACAACAAAACTTCTTGGAGAAAACTAAGTGATATATACAACTTACTTATCAAAATCTGTATCTTTTCTATGATGGAATATCCTGTAATTTCTTGGCTCAAGTTCTTGACTAGTCATATTTGAAAGCATCTAATCCAGACAGAAGTATTAGGGAGAGGAAATTTAAGACTGTGGTGTATCTGTCACCATCATTTTGTATCTGAAAATGACTAGGGCCATCACCCACACAATGTATGTATATGATACGGACATGTATGTGTGTCTGCATGTATTGTTTCAGTTGTGCATGTGTTTGACATAATTTAGCCAGAATGTGTGGGGACAGTTAAAAAGAGAGGGTTTTGTTCACTTGGTTTATGAATTGGGTAAGATACAAAGTTGACTGTGTGATACAGGAACGAGAAATTACATTCCTGTGACTTAAACAGGAAAGATGTTTATTTCCCTCACGTGTGACCATTTAGAAGTTGCCTTTGGACATTCGGGGAAGATAGGGTGGCTTTGCTTCATGAACTCATCCAGAGATCTGGCTGCTTTGTTACCAGCTTTCCTTCATTCGCAACACTCCAGAAGAGCTCATAGTGAAGTTCACAAGCCGTGGAAAGGTAAAAAAATATTCCTTTTTAATTTATTTGCATTTTTTGCAATCATTCTATGTGGACCACTTTTTTAAGTCTTTATTGAATTTATTACAGTATTGCTAGAGATGTATCTTTTGGCTTTTTGGCTGTGAGGCAAGTGGGATCTTAGCTACCGGACCAGGGATTGAACCCACACCTCCTGCCTTGGAAGGCGAAGTCTTAACCACTGGACCACCGGGGAAGTCCCCAAACTCTACTTTATAAAGGCATGATTTGAAAGTCATACATATCACTAACCCTCTCACCTCACTGACCAGAGGTTTCATAGGAGACACAACCACCCGAAGGAGGGCAGGGAAAACTTTATTCTGAGCTGCCGTGTGTCCAGCTAAAACTTTTGTTACTTTGGAAGAAAGTGAAATTAAATCCTGGGCTACAGTGTCTGTCCTAGGGCACAATGGAGTTTGTGTATCTAAATAACAGGAATGTCATTTTCTATATTCTCATTATTACAGGTCATGTATTGAATGTCTGCTCAATAATGGTCAGTGATTTAGTAAGGCATTGTTGAGTGCTTTATGAATTCTGCATAAGACATCCCCTTCAACTGGAAAACATGATGCTCTCAAATTCCAGAACTTTGATCTCTGTGGAATTTGGTTGTGTGGTAGATGGCACTGAATTACTGATGGAGGCCCATTTGTTCCCTCAGAGGTTAGGGGTGGGAGTAAGTTTGATGACTTCTTGAATGCTGTTCTACTCATTCATTTATTTCGGTTCTTTATTAAACGCTCTTATGTGGTGGTCCTGTAGTAGGCACTGCCTGAGATAGGAAATGAATGGGAGACTGGCTTTCGCATTAAGGCATTTATACTTGTCTCTACATCCCTGTGAAAAACTGGCCTTGACAGTCAGGGCTGTAAATGGCAACCCACTCCAGTATTCTTGTCTGGGAAATCCCATGGACAGAGGAGCCTGGTGGGCTACAGTCCATAGGGTCGCAAGGATGGAACACGACTTAGTGACTAAACCACCACTACATCCCTGTGAAAAATTGACCTTGATGATTGTGGTTATACCTGATGAAAATCACAGGGAAAAGTGACCAAAAGTGTCTTCCTTATTCCATTCAGTCAGAGACTTCTCTGTACCAGATTCCCTGAACATGATCTACTTTTGACCTGATTGTTATTGTGAAAAATAGTTTTTGAAGATTCAAATTCTTTGCTTCTTGGATTAGTTTTTGGTTTTGAATTTCCTAATGTATTTCACAGTTAGCCCCACTGTATTCAGTTGGTCATGTCAGGGAGCAAAGAAAATAATTTTTATTTATGTCTATTTAATTACTGAATTTTCAAGAATCAGAAAGTTCTTTTGTTTTTAGCATAACAAAATGTACTTTTAGCTAGTAATTAGAAAATTAGCTAGTATTTCCTTTCTTAAGCAATTCAGATTTTAAAATTTTCCCATTTAATCACACTACAACTTATGGATTTTTTAGAATGAACAATCTTAAAAGGCTAGTTTTATTTTTTTTAAGATTTATTTATTTTTGGTTGCTCTAGGTCTTTGCTGCTGTGTGTTGGCTTTTTCTAGTTGCAGTGTTCAGGCTTCTCGTTGCAGTGGCTTCTCTTATTGCAGAGCACAGGTTCTAGGTGCAGAGACTTCAGTACCTGAGGTGTGGGGGTTCAGTAGCTGCGGTTTGTGGGCTCTAGAGCACTGGTTTGGTAGCTGCTTCTCTGCCTGTGGGATCTTCTAGGACCAGGGATCAAACCTCTGTCTCCTGAATTGGCACGTAAATTCTTTACCACTGAGCCACCAGGGAAGCTCCCAAGGCTAGTTTTAGTACAAAGTTAATGGAATGCATCAATAATCATTAAGGTATACTGGCTAAGCCTCTCTTAGGTATACTTGGGTTTGATTCTTAAAATCTCAAACACAGCAAAACCCGGACTGACCTTCATATGGCTTACATCCTGAAGTCAGCACACACACACACACACACACACACACACCACTCTTCAAACCTTAAATGTGTTATGAGACAATAACATAGCCATAAAAAGAGCAGAATAGTGCCATTTGCAGCAACATGAATGGACCTCGAGATGATCATACTAAGTGAAGTAAGTCAGAGAAAGATAAATATCATGTCACTTGTATGTGGAATCTAAAAAAATGGTACAAATGAACATGTATATAAAACAGAAATCAACTCACAGACATAGAAAACAAACTACGGTTACCAGGGTGGGAAGAGGCAGGCAGGGAGAGATAAGTTAAGACTTTGGGATTAACAAAAAAGAAACAAAGAACTGGTCACTTCGTTTTACCTTTGTTTCTCTTTAATGAGAACTTTGAATCTTGTTCTTTTTAGCAGTATTCTTTTGAAATAGTTTATCCTCTTTGATTACCTTAGAACAGAGGACCAAAACTGATGTTACTAAAGGTTATGTTTATTAAAAGTTGGAACGCTTTGCTTGGCTATAAAAGTTTATCAGTACATTTGTGGCAAAATCAGCATTTGTTCCTAATTCTTTTTTCTCCAATTACACCTCTGTGCTTTCATTTTTTTACTCTTGTTTTGACCTCAGTCTACTCTGTCCTTTAACTTATAAATATGTGGATATTAATTACCATATAGACAAATCTTGAAAGATTCTGCTTTATGGTATGGATAGAATCATATCATAAATTATCATATCATAATCATATCATCAAAAAAACTGAATTTTTTTTTCCAGAAAAGGAAACTATCTCTATTGCCATACATGTGGCAGGAGGGAGATAAGATTTAAATGAAGATGAGAGGTATCACATCACTAATCTTTGCTTTTGTTTTTAATAAATTAATTCAGATAAGTGCCTGTGTTGGGATATATGAAAATTCTATTCTTTTTTACCCTAGGATTGAATTTATTAGATGACAGGCAGCCTAACCCATCAGTAAGGAAATTTGAGTTTCAGGGACAGCTTGGCTGCTAACTTCAGTGTAATCTTAACATGCTTGATGTCCTGGGTGCCTGTTCTCTTATTTGTAAACTGCAAGGCTTGAACTGTGTGATTACTAAGATTTCTCCCAAGTCTGTGATTATCATTTTACTGGCTACTTTTGTCTTACACTTAATACAAAGTAAAACAGAAAGTCAGCAGTTTTTAGAGCCACTTTCTACAAAACAGGATTTGTGCGTAATTCTGTACAATTCGTCTTAATCTTAAAGATACACACTTCTTGATAGCTTAAATGCTTCATGAATAAAATTTGTGACCTTGTGATATTAAGCTTTCATCCCTGGGTGATAGCTTTCTACCTCTTCCGACTGTGATCCAGGAGCACTTACACAAAATCTCTTTGAACTAGTTCACAAGTGAAGCTGTGCGTGTGAGCTTGGTGTGGGCAGTCCTACCAGTTGTTCGCTTTTAAAAGATGAAATACTGATTCTTCTCTCTTCATTCCTAAGACAGATATTAATACTTATTGCATGAAACAAGTAGTTATTCCTTTGGAGTATGCCTTGTATGACTTTTTTCAGTTTATTTCAGTAAGGGCTGGTTAGGGTTTGGTTCAGGAAGTCAAGCGTTCAGATTTCCAGTGGTTCAAACATTGAGTGTCTACTGTGTTACCTTGACTCTGAGCTCAGGTTCAAAGACCAACGGGGAAAGAGCTTGAAAACTGTTAATTAATCAAAGTGTTTGGAAAAGTATGAAACACATAGTTTTTGCTCTTGACTAGTTTATAGGGAAACCTTGAATGCCAGTGGCCTTTCATATCATCTTGTTTAATCCTCTGGCCTTTGGGAGTTCTTTCTAAAATAGGCACATGCATGGTTAGGATTAGAGTTCAGTCACTCTCCATGTAAAAATCTTACAGTGATAAGGAACCCGTTTCTACTGAAATAGTTATTTCCATGGGAAACTTTGCTTTGTACTAAGCTAAAATCCATGTGCTGTGATCTGAAATGGTTCATAAAGGGCATTCAAAATGCCCCTCGCATCTGATCAGAAAACAAGTTAAAGCAGTTAGTAAAATTTAAAACATTATGCAAATATCTCTATTTTCACCTCCATTCTTATTGATGTTCAGGCTTAAAAGTTATCTGAGTCTGAAACTTCTTTGATTATTACTGTGTCTACCAATGACCTCTCCCTAACAAGTTGTCCTTCTTAGCCTAGCAATTTGAGGTCATTTAGGTTGAAAAATAAGTAAAATTTCCAAAAAAAAAGAAAAATTGCCTAGGGAAGACTTCCAGTTAATGGTGCTAGAGAAGACTCTTGAGCCCCTTGGACTGCAAGGAGATCAAATCAGCCCATCCTAAAGGAAATCAACCCTGAATATCCATTGGAAGGACTGGTGCTGAAGCTGAAGCTCCAATACTTTGGCCACTTGATGTAAAGAGCCGACTCATTGGAGAAGACCTGGATGCTGGGAAAGATTGAAGGCAGGAGGAGAAAGGGACGATAGAGGATGAGATGGTTGGATGGCAACACTGACTTAATGGACATGAGTTTGAGCAGGAGATGGTGAAGGACAGGGGAGCCTGGCGACTGAGTGACTGAATAACAAGGGAAGACTTCCACTTTTTTTCCCCAGCCTCAGCACTGGTGACATTTTGGACCAAATAACTCTTTGATGTGTGTGAGCCCTGAGCAGTGTTTCATGTTCTGCAGCATCTTTGGCCTCTACCCCTTAGATGCCCTAATATTTGGTGACAACCAAAAATATCTCTAAAGCCAGCAGTGTTACCTGGAGAGCAGAATCACCCACAGTTACGAATCATTGCATTAAACAATTATTACCATCATTTAACACCAGAGATGTCAGAATAAAGGACAAGCCTTCTCAAGGAAGGGTAGTGTGGGAAACTTAAGCTGACCTGATAAAAAGGCAGTATTAAAATTTTATGAGATTTATTGTATTTACTTGTTTTCTGAATATATGTTCGATATATATATATCAGAATCATATTGTACACAGTGAAGTAGAGTTCACATGTATCACTAATTCTGAGAAAAATCACTGTAAAAATTCTAACCCACATGGACATGTTTGTATAAATGGAGGTAGTAATTTTAACATCTCTTACTTGACTCTGGAATATTCTGGGCAAACTGGAAAGGGCCAGTACAGTGGTCGTGGTGGTTCTGGTGTCAGTTCTTATGGGTTGGGTCATGTGATTTTTTCTTTTCCCAGTCACTAAGAGGTGCTGGAGTGGTCAGACTCCAAAGAGCATGGTGATTCATGCTGGGGACATTCCTGCATTCTCCAGTTGGCAAGGTCTGAAGAATGGGGCAGGAATAAAAGTGGTATGACTCATGGCCCCTTCCCACATGGCATTTCTTACAAAAGTCATCGGCGTGGCACCTGCGGGCTGCAGATTCACTGTCAGGAATATCCTCCATTAAATTGTTCAGCCGTCACTCCCAGCCAGGATGCAACTTCCTAGGTAAATCCAGTTCATTCCAGGGTATCGCTTTAGTTCCCAGGCTTCAAGTAAAGGCTGAAGGTGCCTGGCACTCCATGGTTCTTGACTCATTGAGTTTTAATAGACAAGATACATCTTCCAATCGTGAGACTGGTCCTCCTGCTTTGACATCACTGAGTCCCACTTAGGATTCCATGTTATTCTTAGGGATTTGCCAGCCCCTCTGGTGCTTCAGATAGGAAAATGGTTGAGAACTTGGAATGGGGGGAGGTAAACATTTTTGGCAAATGGAAGCTAAATGTGAATGCTGTTTCTTGCAAAATATTTTCCCAATATTTGTTTTCATTATGAAGGCAGCCTACAATTTATAGAATGTTACAATTGTTTTTTTTTGAAGATGGACAGGCTGATCCTAAGTTTACAGTGTACCTAAGGTTACAGCATATTAATGACTGACTCAAGGCCTCACAACTTTAGAGGCCTCAGAACTAAAACCTCTCATGACATAATCACTTAAGGATTTTACCAACATCGAATCTAGGTGGTGATGATGTTGAGCTGCACTTGAATATGAGTCATTATTCAAAACCATCTTTGACAGTTACATGGCATAAAAAGTGAAGGAAAAGAATACAATCTGAATGAAACTAAAGCTGATTTTATTGCTCATCAGTTGTCAGTTAAATTTAGAAATAAATGCAAATAAAAACTTAAGTAATCCAGATATGATGTACTTAATCGCTTATTTTTTTTTCTTATTCATCACATGTTTCTGTACTGATTGTATATTGGAGGATCAGGGCAATGTGTGCATATAGGCCTGTGATAAATTGGAAATATTTTAGGACTGGTTTTCTTGTCCCACTTAACATCTTATTTGTTGGAGAAGATATGCCACCAAATGCCATGGAGTCAGATTTCTTTCCAAATGACTGCTCCTGTTGTCCATACTCTTCTCTTTTTTGTCCTTTCAAGATACTTTGGTTTGTCCTTAAGTTTTTTAAAAGGAAAATACACTATCTTCATCATGCCTCCTTAGAGTTTGTATCTATCACTTAGTCTTTTGTGGAGGGTAAATTTATATACACACTCTAGGCGTCATTGTGCAAAGCTCAGTGAAATGTATAACAGTAGTATTCCATAGTCCCTGTCCCTTTTTTTTTTCAGAGCTTATTCTAAGTTATTTTAAAAAAATGACACTAATTTTATACAATATTCTGAGGAAGAGGATCTGTGTAAATGCCTACAGTTGGGATGTTTCAGTCCCCGTTGCTCTGAAGTTCTCTCTGATTTCTAAATTTAAATTGTTCATATTTCATTTATGCCTAATCTCGCTCTATCTCGCCTTCCTTTCTCAGGCAGCAGAGAATTTTGTGCCACATCTTTGGTGAACATATGCCTTTATTTCATCTTTTTATTTTTTTTCCTTCTCCTGGCTTATTGCAGTATTTTGATGGTTCCAATTTTCAGACAATTAACTGTGTATATTTAAATGTTCTGTTTAATACAGTGGCCAACAGCCATTGCAGTTAATGTGGCTGCTTTCTTGAAGATGGACTACAAAGAAAATTTATATATATATAAAAGGTCTTCTTTTTTGATTGCATCTTAAAATGATAAAATCTTGGATAGGTTGGGTGAAGTAAAATCTACTCTTAAAATTAATTTCACCTTCTTTCTATTTTTTTTTAAACAAAACTGGCTATTGGAAATTGTAAAATTACACATGCAGCTGACACAATATTTCCATTGGACAGCACTGCTCCAGAATCTATTTATTTGCATCTTAGCATGCAGACTCAGTATTTTAGTCAAGACTTGATAAATGTAGATGGTATGGAAACAGTATTTCCTGTCTTCATATTCTGTGAATGCTTATCTTTAGTTTTAGCCACTCCTCTAGTATTCTTAAATTTTAGCAAAAAGATATTTTTTAAAAAACTTTTTTTGTTCTACAAAGGTGGCCTCTTTGATAGCCTTCCCCATGTTGTCTCTGTTCCATTGAGTTTTCTTCCTTAAGAGAATGGGTAAACACCCTTTCAATAGCTGAACCTTGTTTGCTTGCCAGCCTGCAGAGATAAGGGTCTTAGACTGTGGGCTTTGATCTGTTTGTTTGAGTTTGTAAACCTGCTACTTGAATGTGGGCAGAGATCCTCAGGAAGCTTTTTATTCTTCTTTTTTAAAAGAAATTTTGAGTGACCAATTAGAGGACGTTTGTAACAAGTCCCATACATGACTTCTTGGATATTAAAAGATGCCCAAGTAAGCACTACAAGGTAGTCTTAAGAAACTTTATTTTTTCGAACTAGCCTGGTAATTTCTTTAGTGAAATACTGCCTGAACTTCATAGCCTTTTGCTGAATCTGTCACCTCGGTGCCTCCTTCAAAGGAATTCGGGTCTGGCCCTTTCACTGGTCATTTGGCGTCCTGTCTTCTGAGAGCAGCCCAGAATGTCCTTCTGCTCATTAAAAGCCTGATGTGGGATTCTGCGGGTGGAGGCATCACTAACATCTGAGCACAGGGGGTGCAGAAAGTCAGGAGGTTTTCTTTTGGATCAGTGTGTTTGTCTGTGGCTGTGGAGCTGAAACCTGAAACAAACCAGCCATGGAGACATAGCGTCTTGCGTTCCTAGTGAAAGAGATTTGATGAGTGGCTCGGTAGTAACACAGACCTGATTCATACTCTATCTCCTGGTGACGAAAGGCTCCAAATAGTTCCAGTGTACTGATAGTGCATTTCTTAGATGCTAAATATATCTAACTCTTATCAGCTAATTGTTTGTCAGGGTCGCTGTCTGCTACCCTTAAATGCTAAGGTCAAACTGAGCTTCTAGTTTTGTAGATGTGAGACTCTGTGACAGTCTTTAGGAAAAAAAAATATATTAAAATAAATGTAGGCTAGTATAACCCTGATGAGCTGAAAATTTTGAAAGCAATCACGCTGAATGCACTTAAGCCATTTACTCTTATTTTTGTTATTTACCTTATTTTTGTTATCTACTCTTCATGAATTTGGAACTGAGTCATAGAACTTTTTAGATCTGTTGGATGGGGGGGACTTTAGAGATTGTCTGTTTGAAGCTCTAAATCTTCGCAGATTGCATATTAGTAAACCAGGTTGAAGAAGGTAAGCCTTCTTTCAAGGCTCCAGGCTAATGGATAACATGGTGGTGGTGGTTTAATCACTAAATCGTGTCCGACTCTTGGGACCGCATGGACTGTAGCCTGCCAAACTCCTCTGTCCATGGGATTCTCCAGGCAAGAATACTGGAGCGGGTTGCCATTTTCTTCTCCAGGGAATCTTCCTGACCCAGGAATCGAGCCTGCGTCTCCTGCATTGCAGACAGATCCTTTACCAAGTGAGTTATTCAGTCGGTAAAGAATGAATAACATAGGTTAAATGAAAATTTGAATTTCTGACATTTCAGTTGAGTGTTCTTTCTGCTGGCATTTGACTCTTCTCGCTCAGAAAGTTTCAGGCACATGCAGACATCTGTGTTTTTAATTCCAGAGAAACAACACCTGCCTCTCTGATCCTCAATTATTTCATTTTATAAAACGATAGGTCTTGGTTAGATGATTCCTAAGACTTTTTTCCGTCCTCACACAAATTATAGCACACAAGCTATTTCTTTATTTTTTTTTACAATGTGGACAGTGTCATTACCTCAAATGCATATGTTTCCAATCTTTGAAAAAGCCACTTCTATTTCAAGGTTACATTAAGTAACATTTCAAATTATAGTTGAAACAGAACAGAGGAGAAGAAATGTGAGAGTGCCTCGCCTGGGTGGGGAGGAGGGACACGTGGACGAGACGTGGGTGCACCTCACGAATTCCAGGCATCTTCATCCGAGTCCGTGGGAGGCTGAGTCCGAGGCCAGGTTGCTGAGCTTTGAGATTTGGTGATAGAAGTCCCACTCTGTAGTTTTCTTCCCTGGCTCTCTCTGTGTTTGTCTTGCCTGTTTCCAAGGCCTGTAAGTCAGGCCAGGCGAGCCACTGAACTGAAGGTCAGCCTTGAGAGTTGATGAAACCAATAAGAACGCTTACAGTGCTCAGCAGGAAGGCTCACTTCCCCGATTTGGTGCTGTCAGACAGACATGTTCTTTCTTCATCCTCTTCTTTAATTGCTCTGCCATCCCAACCCACTTCAACTTGAGTTACCTTCAGTCCTGCTGCTTCTCTGAATTGGACTGTGGAGACAGGGTGGCCGGGTGAAGAGAGCCCAAGATTTGGAGAATGGAGATTTGGGTTCTACAGCCAGCTGAGTATCCTTGGCCAAGCGTGGCCTCCTCTCTCTGGCCTCGGTTGCCGCTGCAGCCTACAGAGGGTGGGCATCTTTGTCTTTTGAACTCTTTTTTTTTTAACATGGACCATTTTTAGTGTTTATTGAATTTGTTACAACATTTCTTCTGTTATGTTCCATTTTTTTTGGGGGGGGGGGCCGTGAGGCATGTGGGATCTTAGCTTCCCGACCAGGGATCAAACCCATACCCCCTACACTGGAAGGTGAAGTCTTAACCACTAGACCGCCAGGACGCCCTGTCTTTTAAACTCTTGATGTAGTAATAACACGTTCACTTTAGCACTTACGTCCAGCACTTACTTATTTGCCAGCAGAAAGGCATCGTCTGCCTGCCTTTGGCTACTCCTTGATGGGCATGTATGTGCACCATCTCTGGATAACCCCTGCTTTTGCTTACTGGGTCGGCCTGCTAGCTGGCAGTGCAGGTTGGTTATTTAAGGACTGGCGGACAAAGGCAACGGTTTATTCTCAAGAAACAATTGATGTAGCGAAGATGTAGCCGACCGAGGCTGCCGTGTAAGGAGACGCCGTTTCCTGTTAGTCTTTGGCTGGAATTAAAACAAAGCAGGATTAACCAGGGGACAGTGTACTGCAGTGGCTGTGACAGCAGAGGTCCTGAGTGTAGTTAGTCCCGCATGAGAGTGTTCTGTTTCAGAGGTTCACAGGGGCAACACCAAGGTCACAACGTTCAGAGAGGTGGTCAGTTCCCAAGTGTGTCGGGTTTATTGCCTTTCTCGTCTTATCTCAAGGACAGCACATGGCCCTGTTTTTGAGTACACCTGCCCTGACAGTTCCTTCTGTCAAAAATGATTTTTTCCAGGATAGTATGTAAATTTTTGGCTGACCATTCAAAAAAGGAAGGGAAGATGTATGTGTTAACTAGCATTTTTGAAAATACGGCTTTGACATCTCAAAGAGAAATTAACAACCTCCTGTAAGTGTTGACACTATTTATGTGCTTTTAATGATAATAAGAATACATCATTTTATAATCAGTGAAGAAAGCTTTCTTCCTGTTCTGCTTCTCTAAACATGAAAGCTTGTTTTTTGTTTTTTTTTTTTTTCTTTGAGTTTCATATGGCAAAGTAGTAGGGAAAAGTGTCAAAGAGAATTTGACACCAGTTATTTGTGAAATCACCATGAAGGGAAGACTTGCTTCTGTCTTGCTTGATATTGAAATTTGCAATAATAAATCATTCCTCAGTTTGGGAGACTCATAGTGCAAAGTGTTTTATTTGTATGATTATTCCATGTTTAGCTTCTCATTATTGTTTGTTATGATAATACTTAGAAGGAGACATGGAAACTATCACAGCCTTGTAAATCAACTCGACTTTAATTAAAATAAATAAATAAAATAGGAGACACAGCCAGAGAATTCCACGTTAAGTTTTCATTATGCTCAGTAAACCTTTCTCCTTAAATCTTTCATAAGCTGTAAGGAGGAAGAAGGCATAATTCTTCTAAATATGTCTTTATCTTTAAATGAATTCTCCCTAACTGGGGGGAGTTAGATGGCACTCCAGTATTTATTTATTTGTTAGCTCCTTGTAAACTGGTAAAACTTCCTTCTGTCCTAACAGTGTTAAAACTGACGCTAAAGGCAAATTAGGGTCCCAGGCCTATCTACCAACATGCATTTGTTTCACAGCCTGGGAGTCTTGTTTCTGTGGGAAGTTTTCTTAACTTATATTGGGCATTTCAACAATGAACTTTCTCTTTTGCCCCTCGTTATCTCCAGTCACAGAAGTTTGTAGAGGCAGTATTTATGGCATTAGCAGTATAATTATTTTCCCATTCCATGATGGCCATGGTTCAGATGCTGGTTTAATAACATTAGTCAGACTGCTTTTAGTACTGGAGAAGGCTCTGCCCTGTTGTCAAATTATTGTTTAATGCTCAACATGAAGGGGGCCTGCTGAGGGAGGACCGGACTTGGGTTTCATTATTCTTCATTTCTTGGCAGGTCATGTGTGCGTGCTAAGTCGATTCAGTCGTATCTGACTCTTTGCAACCCTGTGGACTGTAGCCCTCCAGGCTCTCTGTCATGGGATTTCCCAGGCAAGAATACTGGAGTGGGTTGCCATGCCTTCCTCCAGGGGATCTTCCTGACTCAGGGATTGAACCCACAGTTCTTATGTCTCCTGCATTGGCAGATGGGTTCTTTACCACTGGTGCCACCTGGGAAGCCCTCTTGACAGGACAGATAAATGCAGTTTTATAGATTAGGAAGAGAAGGAAGCATTTAAAGTTTGTTTAGACATTTCTCTTGCTTCTAGTTTAGGTCAAGAAAATTTTGGAAAAGCTCTTCTGTTCTAACCGTGATCTGGTTTTATTAAAAGTATCCCTTTTTGTTTTCGCAAAGCAGAGTTCACATCAGTAGGAAATGGCTAGTTAAAAACTTTCTGATAAGTCATCTGCCTAACACAAAATATTATCATGGGATAGACTAAACTTTGTAATTTTGTAGTTAAGTTTTGTGGATATCAGGCACACTGAAGTGTATTTTTGAGGATGTAGAACAAACTTGATTTTTCTGAAATTCCTCCTTGGATGGGTGCTGTGTTTGACTGGTCAAGTGACATACATGTATCATTGAGCAGCTGCTTGATTAAAAGCTGAACCCAGTCTCTCTGGGTGACTGAGAATTGGTCCGGACTCAAGGGTCTCTGAGTGCATTTAATCTATTTGCCAGCTCAACAGATGGACCTATTAATATTTGAGTATTTGTAGTTTGTCCTTTAGCAATGACTAGATACACCAATGACTTGTTGCCACTGACCAGAAAAAGTCAATGAAGCTTTTCAGGACAATGTTATGTTTCCCATAGTAGTTTTTAAATTTATGGATCAAATAAGCAACTGGGAGTTTTCAGCACTTTCTTTGGAAGTTATCGAAAAAACCTGATCCAAGGAAAATTAGGTCATTTATCTTTCCAGGGGCTTCCATGCCCTCTCAACACCTGTGTGTTAATGGGATAAGTAAGAATGGTTTTCACTTCTTGGAACCTGCAGGCTCTCAAATGGAGGAGGGGAAAAAATGGAAATGTTTCCTCTGTCTACCAGGGTTTATTACGGAAACTGTTCACCAGATAATTGGGTTTAATTTGAAACAGAGGGGAAAATTTATTTTGTAAACAAGAAAGTTCTTTGAAGATAAATCTTCAGGAGTTGTTGGAAGGATGTTGGAAGAAACCTTGAGATATATATATATATATATCTCCACATACATACATATATATATATATATATATATATATATATATATATATATACATATTTAATGGCCTGTAGTGAGAAGGTGTTTTCTTTCTTTTTTTTTCCCACCCCTTTTCCTTCCTTTTCGCTAGACTCCAAAGTGTTAGTGGGGCTGGAAGGTGATAATTAGTACTCTTCACCTGATATGTTCTCCTTTTTTTGCAAGCAGGCTAATTAAAATGCATAAAATCTTTCACTTTTTTTTCCCCCAAAGGGAAACCTACTTCTTTTGACAGCTGCCTTTCTGACCTGCCCACTTCTCTGCAGACCTCTTTGTTTTATTGACTGATTCTTCTTGCAATTGAGAGGAAATCTAATATGGTGATTTGTAATTCTTAAGTGTTAGGGGAATGAGATCCACTTGTAAATGCAAGGTCTGTAGCAATATTATACTCCTATGAAGCCATTTATTCCTAGTTTTTTACACAGGGCTTTTTCTTACTTAGTCTAGTGTCATTTTAAGTGCCTTAGGAAATAGTATTCTTGCAGTTTTCCATATTACAATATGTCTCTGATTCACTGGTTTCTATAATAATATGCGTACCATCGTTCATCCTAAACTTTTCTATCACACCAAGAACCAACTAACTTCTCAGCATTTTAAACACGATATCTCTAGATAGTGGGTTGTTGTAGCTATATGTCTAGGTTCATTTTTAAGTTTTAGGCATCTTGATTCAAATAATATATTATTCCTGATGAGCTTGGATTTTATAGGTGCTAAGTTTCTCTGAGACATTTACTCCAGCCAGTAAACTATAGCAGAACATTCTAGTTTGGTCTGCTTCTAACCGTCAAACCTGTGGGGTTTTTCTTTTGTTTGTTTGTTTGTTTTACAATTTTACCATTCAAATGTTTCACCATCTCAGAAAATATTTGGCAGGGAATTGGTGATAAGTACTTAGTTTTGTGTGTGTGTCTGTGTGTGTGTGTGTATACACCTGCACACATTTGTACTCACACCTGTGTGTAATTTTTTTGTACTTATATACAAAATAATTTTCACTAAATATGTGTGTAGCTAAACTGTAAAAAAATAATTATCTCACGTTAACTGGAATATAATTAATACAATTATATGTGCTAAATCTAAATTGTAAATTATTTTAAGGACTTGAACTTGATTTTTTTTAGAGTTGATATATATTTAACCTCCTATAGAAAAATAGCCTTTAAAGAATAGTTAAGCCAGAAACTCTCTGTGAAATGAGATAGATGCTCTGAATCTCAGATGACTAGCTCTGTGGACTTCCTCATGGTTGAGTACTTAAAAGTTTAATGATTTAAAAAAATCGTATCTATAAATTTATAACTGTCATGGATAATTTCTATATATTTTTTTTCTTTCTTAGATGAAAAAATAAGTTCAGGCCACCTATCTGGGAAGAAGGAAAAACACCGCAGGTTGACACTCAAAAAATGCAGATAGCACTTTCCAATCCCACATTTTCTCATGGTGACTGGCTGCTGGCAGGAAATAAACATTTTCAAGAATCTCACATTCAGAATCTCAGAGCAGAGAACTTGTGAATAAGCACTGCAAGTGAAGTAATAATAGCATGAGGATATTATTCAAGACAACATATTCTACTCTTTTCCCATTTATTACAACCTCCAATTACTGCTTTTATGGTAGATCCTTAATTAACTAATCCACATTTTTTTTCTAGCTCATTATAGTCATGTAAGGGGTTAACCAGGAACCTATTTATATTCAAGCTTTATTTTTAAACATTTTTATAAAACCTATTAGGAGACTTTGGCTACTTATTATAACACCAATAGCAAATGCGATTATATTTTTAATTAAGGACTGTTAATTGACCTGAGTGAACATTTTTCTGAATTTGAATTTTGATTTTAGTGTTCTTTGTCACAGACCATACCCCAGAAGTTAGAGGAGAGCAGAAAAGTTTTATTGAATGACTGATAAGAATTTATTCTGATGTCAAACTGAAATTTTTCTCTAAGATGAGAGTAAAAAAAATAATTTTAAAATTTGAAATGTATATAATTGGTGGTTTCCATTTAATTGAGGCTTACTTTATTTTTTTTTCTTTCAAAAATCTTGTTTTGAAAATGATAGAAGGAATCTGGAAGTGTTCCAGAACTCTGTAAAATTCATACTTGATAGTTTGCTTCATTCAGATTTAACTTGATTGGCATTCAGTCCCTATGTTGTGTTCTGAAATATCCGAAATCACAACATCTTGATAGAGTATGCCCTATTTTTGAATTATTTTAGATAGTAACTTTAAAATTTGCATTAATTGAAAAGTACCTTGTCATAACATTTGCTTTGTGTCATGAAAGGTTATCTATATTTGGAAGTAACATTTTGGTAAAAGGAAGATTATGGAATATTTATGAACTTTCTCTCACACAGATTCATAGGTTATTAGAGCAGGATGAAACATTAGTGCTTTTCAACCACAACCTTCTCCATTTACAATGGAAGGAAATGAGGTCCAGAGATATTAAATGACTTGCCCAAGGACACACAGCTGAAGAACTGTATAAAAAGGGCTATAACCCTGGACTCCTGGCTCCAGATCAGGTATTTTTACCATGGAAAATTCCCTCCAATAAATGTACCATAACCTCAGAAATTGTGGCGTGAAGCTGGAGAGGGGTGAATTTTATTTTCAGTATATCTCATTATAGTGAAATAGTTTTTTAATCCACATATACCTTTCAGTTTGGAAAACTCAGCAGTGGCCATGGAACTCAAAAAGGTCAATTTTTACTTCAATACCGAAGAAGGGCAGTGCCAAACCATGTTCCGACTACCACACAATTGCACTCATCTCACATGTGAGCAAGGTTGTGCTCAAAATTCTCCAAGCTAGCTTGCAACAGTATGTGAACCAAAAACTTCCGAATGTACAAACTTGATTTGGAAAAGGCAGAGGAACCAGAGATCAAATTGCCAACATCCATTGGATCATAGACAAAGTAAGGGAATTTCAGAAAGGCATCTACTTCTGCTTCACTGACTATGCTAAAGCCTTTGACTATGTGGGTCACAACAAACTGGAAAATTCTTCAAGAGATGGGAATGCCAGACCACCTTACTTGCTTCCTGAGAAACCTGTATGCAGGTCGAGAAGCAACAGTTAAAACCGGACAGGGAACAACGGACTGGTTCCAAATTGAGAAAGGAGTACGTCAAGGCTGGATATTGTCACCCTGCTTATTTAACTTCTATGTAGAGTACATCATGTGAAGTGCCAGGCTGGATGTAGCACAAGTTGGAATCAAGACTGCTGGGAGAAATATCAATAAGCTCAGATATGCAGATTATATCACTCTTACGGCAGAAAGTGAAGAGAAGCTAAAAAGCCTCTTGATAAAGCTGAAAAACAAGAGTGAAAAAGCTGGCTTAAAACTCAACATTCGAAAAATTAAGATCATGGCATCCAGGCTCATCACTTCATGGCAAATAGATGGGGAAACAGTGGCAAACTTTGTTTTCTTGGACTCCAAAATCACGGAGTGGTTGAGGATGATGATTGCAGCCATGAGATTAAAAGATGCTTGCTCCTTGGAGGAAAAGCCGTGACCAACCTAAGCAGCTTAAAAAGCAGAAACATTCCTTTGCCGATAAAGGTCCATCTAGTCAAAGCTGTGGTTCTTCCAGTAGTCATGTATGGCTATGAGAGTTGGACCATAAAGAAAGCTGAGCACCGAAGAATTATGCTTTTGAATTGTGGTGTTGGAGAAGACTCTTGAGAGTCCCTTGGAGAGCAAGGAGATGAAACTAGTCAATCCTAAAGGAAATCAACCTGAATATTCATTAGAAAGACTGAAGCTAAAGTGACAATACTTAGGCCACCTAATGCAAAGAGCCAACTCATTGGAAAAGACCCTGAGGCTGAGAAAGATTGAAGGCAGGAGGAGAAGGGGATGACAGAGGACAAGATGGTTGGGTATCATCACCAATTCAATGGACATGAGTTTGAGCAAACTCCGGGAAATGGTGAAGGACAGGGAAATCTGGCGTGCTGTAGTCCATGGGGTCTCAAAGAGTTGGACATGACTGAAAAACAACAAATATGTTTCCAGAGTTAAATTATTTTTTTGTTTATTAAAGTACGTTTAATTTGTGAATTAATTACAAGGATAAATTTACTTGGGTGAGAATAATTTTACTTATTCTCATGACCCAATTTTAGAGCTTTAGCTCATAAAACCTCTGTTAGATAGTGGATAGGTATTGGGATACTGTTTAAAGCAATTAGTTTAAATTTTGGGGGCTATTTCATGAGTTTTACATAAATTTTTGAAGAAAGGTGAAAATTTATTATCATCTGTTTATGACTCAGTTTCAAAATACTAATTTATAACTTCAACTTCCATGTAACTGAGTTTTATGACACAGGACAAATACTTGTGCACTTTTAATTAATTTTGTTTTAGTTCATTTCTTCGGAAGCAAATGTTTGAGGACATTAGTGTACCCTTTAAATATGTGATAATATTTAGTGTACCCTTTAAATATGTGATAATATTTTCAAAATCATCATATTTGGTACAGAACCAACAGAAACTGTTGATAACATTATTTATAGTATTTCATTATAAATCTGTTTAAATAACCAGAATCAATAATATAACCAACTGTAATTAACAGTGATTGTTTTCTTGGAGGGGCAGACAGAAAATAGTCACAACCAGTTAGTATCCTAGTAAAAGCTTAGTGCTGCCGGCCACAGTTGGTAGAGCTTGCCAACAAGTGTTGCTCCACCTTCTATTAGACCATTGATATTCACACTTGCAGCCTGTTTTTGTATTATAGAGTCAAACACTTTCTTAAAATTGCATTTTTCAAATCCCATTGAATTTTTTTTGGCATATATAAATATATAAGAGTCTATCAGTTGGGCTGAAGAGCCGATTCATTGGAAAAGACCCTGATGATGGGAAAGATTGAGGGCAAGAGGAGAAGGGGGCACCAGAGGAAGGGATGGTTGGATGGCATCAGTGACTCAATGGACATGAGTTTGAACAAACTCTGGGAGATAGTGAAGAACAAGGAAGGCTGGCATGCTCCAGTCCATGGGTTCGCAGAGTCGGCACAACATAGCGACTGAACAACAACAAAGACCCTTCCTTCTACCATTTATTTCTTAACTGGTTCTTTATTGACTACCTATCTAGTGTGAGTACCAATTAAGTAACTAACGAAAACAGGGTGCGCTTTCTAGGCAAATCATGTTTTGATGATTACAATCAGCTCCGTTATGTATGTATTTTTCCTGACTCTAAATTTACGCTCTAAATTTTTGTATACTCTTGAAAACCCAGTTTCAAATTGCAGTGTTAGGTAATTAGGGATTCTTAGGTAATTAGCATTGCTCAGGCTTTATTAATAGCCTTTTTTTCTACTTTACAGTTCCTTCTAATTTTCATTTCTCAGATAAGTAGTTTTGGGGCTGCAACCCCCACCCCTCAGCACCTCTCCCACAAATAAGCCAAATAAATAAGGCCTCTAATGACAATAATTGGCTTCAAACCACAAGATAAGTTTTAGGATTTTTCTATGTTAATTTACATTAAGTGCCTAAACTCTTGACTTAAAAAGGCTAGGGGGCAATTTGCATATTCATTAAAAAATAAATAATAATCTGCTCTGCCATTGCCCTTCCCCAAGGTACCAGCTATAGTCACTCACTAATGGATGCTCAGTGTGCGAATGGGCTTTTTGTCCTGCATAAGGTTCCACAGCTTTGACTGCAGGGCTGGAAACAGAGAACCAGAAAGCAGAGATTTTGGTCTCTGGTTAATGTTGTATTCTTAACTCAAATAGAACAAAACAAAAGAAAACATTTAAAGAAGTGATTCTGCAAAGATGGATCAGAGTACCCTGGCTGTGCTTGAAACTTTTCATGCCTTAATTTTTTAGGCATTTTACAGTCAGTCAATTCCAAACGCTTGGGGTTTCATTTCTACATTTTTAATAAAGTTAAAAAAAGATTTTATTTTTTCTGCTATAGTCAACTCATGATTTTTTTTTGTTTATGGAAAACATCACAGTTTCCCCCAAAGAGAAGGAGAACCTACTCACTTTTACTTTCTCTTCTAATAGGGAAACGAGATCCCAGGCCAATTTCATGGTAGAAGTGGTTTCAGCCCCTCCCCTGGAGTGAGTTGCTAGGGTTGGGGGACATTTCTGCACAGATGGCCGAGGGAAAGCAAATATCATCAGCTTCTCACACTGCACTTCCATCGCTGGCTCCCTCTTGGGCAGTTTGAGAAACAGGAAGATATGTAGGTGGAAGCAGAGAAGGCAGAGAAAACCTGAGACAGGTGCCCGAGGGGCTAATTTTGGCTTTGGTAGGATATCCATTAAGACCAAAGTAGGGAGCCTTTGTAGGGTGAAGTAATTTTATTTTTTGCTTCTACGTATTTGGAATCCTTCTTAAGCAATCAAGGAAATTAGAAACCCTTTGATTCTTAGGCCAGATTTTTGTAATCTATGGTGTTTGGTTTCCTGGATTCCAGAGAAGTTTATTCCTGTCCTTTAATCAATTCTTTCTCTTTTTAAAACTCTGAGTCCCCTGAACTGCTATTTCAGAACATAACATTTTACTCCAATAAATTTGCACGTAGGTACTAAATAAGCTGGGCGAGATTAAATTCCAAAATGTGTTGTGGCGTATTTGTTTATACATCACAGGTGTGGATACAGTCAAGTCTCCAGGGAGTTTTTGGAGAAATTTAAGTTAATAGGGTGCTGTGCATTAAAGAAATGCATACAGGTGCAGATGGCTTCGAGAAGCAGGAAAATTCACAACTAACTTCATTATGGAGATGAAAATAAGTTGTGTGTAGTCAGGAGGGTCATATAAATAGCTCTGGGGGTCACATGACACTGCCAGGGAGGTAGGGGCTGTATGTGTAGTTGAAAATTGTGGAACATGGGAAATTCTGGACTGTTCTAGAACAGAAGTTTGGATATAAAAAAATATTAAGTGGGAAGCAACCTACTGAGGTTTTCTAGGTACAGTGTAACTGGAAAGTTATTTAAATCATTCACATGAATTTTAATCATTAGCAATAGCTATGTTAGAGAGAAAATATTATATTTTACATTCCCAAATCACCATGGATGCCAGATGGTCTGTTCTGTACTGAGGGGAGGGTAACTAGCATCAGATATGAAGTATTAATAATGGGATACTAATAATGGTTAACAAATTTTACAGAATTTCCCTTTTTTAAGACGTGTCAATGAATTTTGGTTTATCCCTCTTCTTGGAGTTAGTTTTACTCAGCTGTGTTCAGACCTTCTTGTTCAGCAGGACAGACAGGGATAAAGTGTCATTTAGGGAATTAGCACATGTCATTGCCATGTAGTGACCTGTGAGCTATCTTGTGAAATTTTCCATAATAATTAGAGATTCTAATAACTGTAGTCCTTTCAGTTTCAAAAAAAGGTTTTTAGGTTTAATTAAAAAGTTTAAAATATGCATTCATGATGCATAAATCTTAAATATGAGTGACATTGGATTGTCTCTTGATTGAAAAGTCTGCCAAGCTAGACTGAAGACCAGAGAAGTGTGTCATATACCAGATTAGGGGAAACTCAGGCCCTCTGTCTTGCTCATATGTACCATAGCTGTCTAGCACAGCGTGTTGTTGTGTTAGTAAGGTTCTCCAGAGAAACCCTCATGTTTGTTTTCTTATACAAACCTTTATATGTGATTTATTATAAGGAATTGGCTGAAGTGATTTGAAGCCTAATTCCAAAGATCTGCAAGCTGGAGACCCAGGAGAGCAGATGGGGTAGTTCTGGCCCAAAGGCCATAGATAGATTCAAGACCCAGGAAAAGTCAATGTTTCAGTTCAAGTCTGAAAGCAAGAAAAAACTCATGTCCAAGTTTGAAGGCTGTCGGGCGGGAAGGATTCTTTTTTACTTGAAGGGGAGGATTGGCTTTTTTGGTTCTATTCAGGCTTTCAACTGATTAGATGAGGTCCACTCACATTAGGATCTGCTTTACTCAGTCTACTTATTTAAATGTCAAGTTCTTCCAAAAACACCCCTAGAAGCACTCAGAGTAATTTTTTTTTAATCTATTTTTTATTTGGGTTTTTAGTTGGGTTACATGGGATCTTAATCTTGGTTTTGCCATGCAGGGTCTTAGGTGCAGCGTGCGAACACTTAGTTGTGGGATGCAGAATCTAGCTTCCTGACCAGGGATCCAGGTTGGATCCTGGGCCTCTTGCACTGGAATCAAGGAATCTTAGTCACTGGACCACCAGGGAAGTCCCTACACCAGTCATATTTTACCAAATATCTGGGCACTCTGTGGCCCAGTCAAGTTGACACGTACAATTTTAACATCACACATGGGATCTGTACATGACAATACTTTGCAAACATCAGTGCCCAATAAATATTGATGGATGGATGGATGGATGAGGATGAATGGATAACTGAATGTTCATTATAGAAGTTAAAGAATCATAAGTTTCCATCTTGGGAATCTGGAAATACTTCTGTTTTTGCTGGTTGAAAAGCCATAATTTCACAGATGTTTGAAATATAATATTCTTTGAACCTTGTATTTAACATATGGGCTAAGGTGAAGGTTATTCCTACCTTTGAATGTACTGAAAAGAATCTAAGTTTGTCTGTTCTCTGAAACTGTACACCATTCATTTTACTTGCTATTTGCTTCCCTTTATATCACACTGCCTCTCAAGTTTTCTTATATTTCTGTAGCCTTTTTCTCCTTATCCTTGTGGTATTAATATTTGTATTTAATTTTGTCTTTATTTATACTTAATATTTATCTTCTTTCCTCTCTAAATCATTTTGGTTTTGGAGGTTTCTGCCCTTAATAAGCTTCTTTCTAGTGGATTCTTGCCAATTGACTTTATTTTTACTGTGTTGATAAAAACTTTTCTGACTTTAAATGATGAAAAAGAGTTCAATGAAATTCTCCAACTGATAATAAACTTTTTAATAGGCCTACAAACATGAAAGATGAGATATGACGTCAGTATTTTGAAAATTATTTATTATATGAATAACTTGAGTTTATTTTCTCTTAATCAGAATGATAAATTTTCTTGACCTGCATCCGTTTTAATTCCTACAGAACAGACACGGTCAATATTTAGGGGATGTCATTCATGTTAAGTAACTCTCAATATCATTGAATGTTTACTGATATAAAGGGAGTTCTGAAAATATGATGAAAGCATCATAATTTAAAGGATTTTGCTAGTAATCACTTATATCCCTTAATCAAAAAGTTAACATTTGCTGTAGAAAATTTGAATTGATAATCATGTATTTTTCAAAAACAACTGAAATACGGCAAGTTTATTTTGAAAGAGCAGATGAGCAAAGAGAAGAAAGTAAATATCCCTCCAGAAAGAACTCCTTGGCTGCCACCTTGGAGAGACTTCTGTTCCTAGTTTATCCACCTGGTTTTCCCCTATGACTTTGTATATAGATAGGCAATCCTTGTTATTCATGGATTCTGTACTTGTGAATTCATCTCCTCCCTAGAAATTGTTTGTGACCCCTTAATCAGTACTCCCAGCCCCCTCAAGGTCATCCACAGCCAAGTGCAGGGTGGCAAAAATTTGAGTCACCTAACACCACTGGCCTGCTGATACTGAGCAAGGCATCACGGCCTTGTTTCAGTCCTCATCCTGTAAAAGGGTGTCCTTTCTACAGTCTGGTTGGTTGTACTTTGTCTTGGTGATTTTGTTGTACTGCAGGCATGGGACCGAAGTGCTATCAATTGTTCCTAAGTGCAAGAAGGCTGTGGATGTGCCTTTTGGAGAAAATACATGTGTCAGATAAGCTTTATTTAGGCTTTAATAAAGTGTTTAATTTTGATCAGGGGTTTCCCCAGTGGCTCAGTTGGTACAGAATCTGCCTGCAATGCAGGAGACCCAGGTTTCATCCTTGGGTCAAGAAGATCCCCTGGAGAAAGGAATGACTGACCACTCCAATATTTTTGCCTGGAGAATTCCATGGACAGAGGAACCTGGTGGGCTACAGTCCATGGGGTCACAAAGAGTCAGACACAACTGAGCAACTAACACTTGCACTTTTTTCTTCATATTTTAAGAACTTTCTACACCATGCATGCTGTTGGCTGTATGCTCAATGTTAGTGAATTAGCAATATATATATTTTATAAGTGTCTTTAAAGAGAAACACAGATACAACAAAGTTATTTATTGATTAGTTGACAAAAATATGGCCACAGACTTGTAGGACCCTCACTTCTAATTTCTCTTAGGAGGAATAATTAAATATTCACTAACTCAGTGTTTGAAATGATTATATAGAATATAACTACAGAGAATAACAAGAATCAACTTCATTTTTTTTTTTTAGGAATTGACTTCCACTATACATTTGTGCATTTTTCCTTAATGGTGTATTTTGAATATTTTCCCATGTCATTAAATATTCTTCAATATCTTTTTAATGTCTGTGTAGCAATACAGTATACAGATGGGCTGTCAGTTTATTTAATAAGTCTTTTTATACAGCACTTACTAACCCTCTCCCAACTTTTTGCTAATGTATGCAATTCTGGCATAAACATCCTTGTAGTTTAATCTTTATCATGTACATGATTATTTTCTCAGGATAAATTTTCTGCAAATGAAGTTTTGGAACACAGGATATGCACATTGAGAATTTTGCTATTTGTAAGATTCCCATATGATCTTTCCTAATATATTCTTTTCAAAATAAAAGGAAATTAACAAAAAACTATCCGTTTTTATAAAATTTTGAAAACCTTTATGGGATTTTGAAAAAATTATTAAGGTCACATTTGTCTTTTATTTCAGTGGCCCTTTATAGTAACTGTTTTCTAATATATGTAAGTAGCAATGCAGTGTACTTTAGATATGGAGAGAATTTCAGATTAGATAAGGATGCACTTGCAAGAGCCCTCAGGGTCTTTTAGTGTAACCATCACTTTGCATTCATAAAGTTGGAGACTGGTGTGAATATTTTAATGTGAATTCAAGATTTTAAAAAGAAGCAAATGGGGGATGAGGGAATGGATTGGGAGTCTGGGATTAGCAGCTGTAAACTGTTATATATAGAATGGATAAACAATGAGGTCCTACTGTATAGCACAGGGAATTATATTCAATATCCTGCAGTAAATTGTAATGGAAAAGATTATAAAAATGAATATATATATAAGTATAACTGAATCACTCTGCTGTACACCAGAAACTAACACAAGATTGTAAATCAACTGTACTTCAGTACAAAGAAATTAATTAAATAGTTCCTTTCCAAAAGAACAAAGGAACCAAATTATAGCTTTGATTTCTTCTGAATGTTGTAGCCCATAGGTAAGGAGACTTCAGACTCTGGTTTCCTTCTTCTAACTCTGTTAGAGATATAAAAATTCAGGAAACAAAAGTCACACATCTGTTCTTTGTAGATGTAGGTGTGTAAGCTCAGAAAGGGTATCACTCCTCCTGCACCCCTCCCTCCTCCCTCTTTCTTTCCCCCATCCTCCCTTCTCCCCTCTCTCCCCACACCCCACCCCAGAAGTCAGAATATGTACACACAGACCCTCTGCAGCAAGGGAGATCCTGATTAAATCCCTTGGGAGAAACCTAACAGAATGTACTGGAAATACCGAGGTCAGAGTAAATGTTACTTTTTGCTGTGAGAATTGGCGGCTGAAAGGGGTGACGTGCTCTAGACTTTAAATGATGACTTATGTTCATGGGAAAAATTATCTAATGCTATAAATTTACATGCCTGTACTCCATTGGCAGATTTTTAATTTTGCATCTGATCAGTCTTGAGTAGGGAACGTGTCTAGCTTATCATTTATTTTAAGCATTGCTGCTACAAGAGAACAAATGTTGATTTATGCTATCTACTTCTTACTTGGGCTTCGCCAATAGCTCAGCCAGCAAAAAAAAATCTGCCTGCAGTGAAGGAGACAAGGTTTTTGATCCCTGGGTTGGGAAGATCCCCTGGAGGAGGAAAGGCAACACACTCCAGTATTCTTGTCTGGAAAATCCCATGGACAGAGGACCCTGATGGGTTATATAGTCCATGGGGTCCCAGAGAGTCAGATACAACTGAAGTGACATAACATACATACAACAACTTAATTACGAAGTACATGGACATTTCATAGTTTGTACATTTTCCTGGTGTCAGATTTTTTTATTTCTATCTGCAGTGGCTTTTATCTTCAATTACTGAATACATAATATTAAATTGTGTCACTCTATTTTAATTTGTTAGTGTTTTTTCCTAATTTGACCCTTTTGGATTTCATTCCACTTTTTATTACAGATAATGGCAAATCAACAATTTAATGCTTATATCTTTTTTTATTTCTTTTGGGGTATTTTTAGAGCCTATATTCCTCAGAGTGAAATTACTTGAAGCTATGCTATTGCTTTTGTCATTTATTTTCATACTGCTTTCCAAAAATGTGTTGTTAATTAATAGTACTCTTTACAATAATTTCCCCTCACTGTGTGTTATGTATGTTATTAAAAGAAAAAAAGAATCTTGCTTCCTTAGTGGCCATAAAAATAGCATCTCACGGTTACTTCGTTCTATAAATCTTTGATTACTAGTAGGGACAGAGCTAATACTGTTGGAATGTTGTCTTGTGCAAAATCGTTATTCATAATTTTTGCCCAAATAGTTGCCTAGTGGAGCCTTTTCTTTGCCACAATGAAGGCCATTCCATTTTTTTATGGGATTATTCCATATGCTTTCTATGCATGTAAAATTTAAATTCTGTAACGTGTACATTTACAGACCTAGTAATACAGAGGGAATTGCACCTCATATTATTGGGTTTTCATTTGGATCCAGATTAAAGAATAAAAAACATGTCTGAGCCACCCTCATAATAACCAGTAAAAGAAGCATGGCTAGTACAAAGGGCTTAATTCCCCAAATAGTTCGTTTTCTGACATTGGTATGCACGCAGTTATTCACAGTAATCACCTCTTAGGCCCCATACCAATTCGTTCATCCCTTCTCTATGTTGTCATTATACCTCCTGTACTTTCTCCATTGTGGAACTTAATCTCAGTACATTGTAATTCTTTTTTATATGTCTGTGTTCTCTTTTCTGGATGCTTCTTGGGAGGTAGCAACCCATAGTCAGATTCTTTTGTTTAATTCCTCACGCCTAACACATAGCAATGCAGTGCCTCCCCAGTCTGTTCATTAATTGGGCAAGTATTTATTGGATGTCTGAGTGCTGTCCTAGGATTTATTGGACACAGAGCATGTAACAATGAGAAAGCTCTGGTGCCTGAAGTCTGGCCAGACCATTTACGGAGAGAAAACCTGGGTCTCTAGGTAATTGACAAGTCTGGTTTTAGAGGTTAAAAGGGTCTTTAAGCACTAAAAAACATGAGCTGAGACACTTTGGTAGAGCAGCAGTGATCAGAAATCATTCGAAAAATTATATAATAATGTGTTACAAATTCATCAAGGCTTATTTTCCCCAACTTAATCAACTTTTAGTTAAATTGGCCTGGCCAGCTATAAATCCCCAACCTCATACGTTAAAACCTCAAAGTCTTAGAAATGTAGCCCTTAGAGCTGGCAGAGATCTTAGAAATCATCTATTTAAAACTCCTTTTTATAATTGGAGAAGCCAAACTCCAAAACAATTGTGACCTTCCCCAGGCTAGAGGTTTTTGTTTTGTTTGTTTTGTTTTTCCCTGAAAGGAAAGTATTTCAAAAGTATAGAAAATATTTCTTAAAAAATATAATGAACTTTAGGCATCTCTTCCCATATTTGACCCTAAGAGTTTTTAATCAGATGCAAGAATAACTTAGGTTTGCTCTTTCTGGAGCTATGACGGTATGCCTAGTTGGCCTTAAGGACAGTCTATGCTCATACTCTGCCCATCTCTCATCATTCTATATATTCCTCCAGAAATGTTTCCTGGATCTGAGAACCAGTATTTCTTATATCTGCATGCTCTTTGCTTTTTTTTAAAAAGTGAGATTGAAGTTTACTCTGGGGATTTAGTTATAGTTCTCTTTGTGGCAAATACCTGTACAAATTGCTACCGAGTTTTGAGTTTTAGTTTTTCAGCATATTATATAATACATAAAGGAATGAAATAGAATATGTCAAGGAAATTGTATTAATCATGCAACTGGCTGGCAGTGTTAGTGCTTTTCACAATGGTTTGTCTGAACTTTGTCAAGTGGTTTATTGTTTTTGAGAACAAGCGAATGTTTTGTCTTTAACTTTGCTTAGACTTTAAAAGATAAAGACATATTTTTTTTTTCTTAATCACACCAGACACAGCCAACAGTAGCTTCCATATAGGATTAGAATGGAGTAGAGGGCAGAAAGAAACGTTTGAAACTCTGTATTATCTATTCACTGAATTCCGAAAACTTAGAACTCTCAGCTTATTACATTATTACATAGAAACTCTTTCCGTTAAGATAGGACTCGGGAGCAAAACACTTGACTTAAAATCTTCTAACTTGGGCTTTGTTTCTGATCTGTGTCAGAGGTTTTACACAATATTGAATATTTTGTAGGGGAAGTATTTGATTTTTCCAAAATGCCAAATTTTGTATGTTCGTGTATTTTTCCCCGGAGAAGGGCATTTGTAACATCATCAACAGTATTTTCAAAGGTGAATGTGGTGACTTATGAAAAGGTGAATAGCTCCTTTTGTCACTGTCTTTCTGAACAACCCCTTCAGAATGACAGAGGTGATAGTTAAGTGCCACCTACATTTTTGATCTGTTCCACAACATGAAAAACATTCAGATTCATTGGTCGTCTTTGGAAAGAGCATTCAACTTAGATGTAGGGTGGTGGCCTCAGCTTGAATATTGAATGCATCTACCTGGTTGTCAAGAACATGTCTTTGCTTTTTTGTATTCATTTGTTTATTTGGCTTCATGAGGTCTTAGTTGCAGCATGTGGGATCTTTTGTTGTGGTGCATAGACTCTCCAGTTGTGGCATGCAGGTTTCGTTGCTCGGTGGCATGTAGGATCTTAGTTCCCCAACTGGGGATTGAACCCCTGTCCCCTGCATTGCAAGGCGGATTCTTAACCACTGGACCACCAGGGAAGTTCCAGGTGGTCTTTTTAATGTACCTCATCCTTTCTTGTTAAAATGAGGGGAAAGATGTGGAGATTTCTGTGATTCTTTCTCCTGTAATTTCATGCATTCTCTGGAATGTAAATAAAATTAGAAATAAATACTAGCAGTGTGATTTTGGTGCCACCCCTGGGTTATGATTTTTGTCATCCTGTGGTTTTCCCTAAACATATGGTCTCTGACAAAAATAATATTTATATATTAGGATTTTACAACTGCTCAGTTTTTGTGAGGCTTTACAGTTTTCATGCTTTGGGATTTTTGTGCTTTTTTTCCCTCTTCTGATCAGCCTTTTATTCCTATTTGTTGAGATACAGCTGTTAAAAGAATTTTGATCACTGGTTTGAATGCCTTACCCTGGGCTTCTGAGTGCTAACAAGTAAAATTGCTTTGTCCAACTGTTCCTCTGACATATTTGTGTTTATTTCATCATAACCATTCCAAACTGATACACAAAAATAATCATTTCTTCAATTATGAAAAGACTAAGGTTAGACCTCAACTAGCTCTGACCGTTATTGGTTTGGCGTCAGGGTCAGTAATTTCTCTGACTTTCCCACAATCTTCTTTCATCGGTCTTGGAGATAAACAATGCTGGGCTGAGAAAATTAAACAGTGTAGAGGCACTCAGAAAGGAAGGGTTAATTTTTGGCTAGTGGGGATGTTATGGGCTGAATTTGTCCCTTCAAATACATATATTGAACCCAACAGTGCATCAAGAAATGACTGTATTTGAAAATAAGATCTTTCCAGAGGTAATTAAGGCAAAATAAGGCCATTGAGTCAAAGTGAGGTCAGCAGTGGAAGTGTTAGTCCCTTAGTCGTGTCTGACTCCTGCAACCCATAAACTATAGCCCATCAGGTTCCTATGTCCATGGGATTCTCCAGACAAGAATACTGGAGTGGGTTGCCATTCATTTCTCCAGGTCTTCCCAACCCAGGGATCGAACCCCTGTCTCCTGCATTGCAGGCAGACTCTTTACCATTTGAGCCACAAGGGAAGCCCTGTGTTCATCAGGGTGAGCCCTAATCTGATGAAGTCTGAGTCCTTATAAGAGGAGATCCAGACCCAGTCTTACACAGAGGGAAGACCACCTGAAGATACATACCGGTATTCTGTTAATTAATTTTCCAATGGCACTTCCTTCAAAGAGCAGATCAGTAGGTTTTCTTTAAAGTGTCTTTTTTTTCTGTGAAGCTTGAGGAAACTTATACTTTGAAAAATAATTGTAGTTAATCATTAGGATTAATTGCTTCATTCCCTTCAAAATATTATTTTATCTTTTTTGATGGTTTACATTAATGAGTTTTTTTTTTTCTTCAATACTTTACGAAAACATATTGGAAGGATTGTGACATATTTGCCAGACAGACTGAAGGACAAAGTCTCTGGTTGACAGAACTAGAGGGAATTAAACCCACTTAGTTATAGACTGGGAGAAGGCAATGGTACCCCTCTCCAGTACTCTTGCCTGGACAATCCCATGGATGGAGGAGCCTGATGGGCTGCAGTCCATGGGGTTGCTAAGAGTCAGACACAACTGGGCAACTTCACTTTCACTTTTCACTTTCACGCATTGGAGAATGAAATGGCAACCCACTCCAGTGTTCTTGCCTGGAGAATCCCAGGGACGGGGGAGTCTGGTGGGCTGCCGTCTATGGGGTCGCACAGTGTCGGACACGACTGAAGCAACTTAGCAGCAGCAGCAGTTATAGACTAGGTGAAAGGCAGTTAAGTTTCAGGGGACATTTTTCATTTTTGTTTTTCTCAAAGTAATTTAAGAATAGTTGGGGGAGGGTTGCTGAGGGAGAGGGAAGAAGTACAGTCTTAACACCTCTGCTCTCCATTTGGCTTATGATCCCTAGTGTAAATTTTGACAGGAAAAACAAAATGAAAATAAACCTCTTTGTAATCACCTAGGTATTACAGAAAATGGTACTGTTAAGTTTGCCTTCTTCTTATGTCTTCATATCAGAATATATCTAGATTCTATCATTTTTACAACTTTGTCCTGGGAAAAAATGGGAAAGTTGACCTATGCAATTGAATGCAAAATCAATGTAAACTGCCCAAAGGACTAACATACTGGATATTACCTTGTAGAGACAAATGGTTTTTCAGTCCTCTTGTCCTCTTGCGATTCTACTACTATTAGATGTAGAAATTTAAGACTTAATGTCTGTTATCTCAATGTTCTACTTATAGGCAGAGTGAAAAGGAATAAAAGGACTTTTTTTTTCTTCCCTAAACCGGAAAGTTGCATTAGAAGTATTATACTCACTTCAGGATATTTTTAGGCCATGATAGATGCAACATTCTACAGTACAATAAAAGAAGATTTGCCTTTTGCCCTGAAGTTGTATTTTAGCTTTCGTTAAGTTCTTATCTACCATAAGATCGGCAGGAGAAAAGCTTTTAGAGCATTTCTAAGAGTGTACGGGAATGAAGTCAAATATATACACAGAGTCGAGTTTTGAATTTTGTAGGTAAAGGAGAAATGTTCTCTTAGGAAAGAAGGTTGTGGGTGGCACCTAAACTGAGTTTATAGATCTTACCTCAGTGTTATCCTGCTAGAGGGATAGTTTACCTTGGCAAACTGGTCCCGTCATTTCTGCTCTTCAAGTTGTCCTTCAAGGGTGACATTGAGAAGCTGGATGAGATTCTGGTGCTTTCCTTTTAGGGGCCTCAGAACTATTGCCTAATATGTGAATCCACATTATTAATATCATTACACATTCGCCACTGTTCTTCCAGTTAATTTAGATATGATTGAGATAATTGTCATATGCAGGCATTTTAAAACATACTGAATTCAATATGTTCTTTCATTATCATTACTTAGTCCACACATGCAAAAAAGAGCATTACTAATATGCAGGAGGAAGTCAGGTGTTTTTGTGTACTTAGGTTATAAGTGAAACATCAGAACTTACATTTAAAGAGGAAAGGAACAGCCTCATTGATCTCCAAGATGCTGGTATCTATGGCATTCGGTAATTTTTTGAAAGTTTCTGTCTACACTTTAGCTTCTGATCACTGAAGACTTGAAGATTTACTAAAAGGGTGTAATCAAAAAGTTTATAAAAGCACAATTTGCCATGGGTTTGAAGATTCTCTGTCTGCCAAACACGGATCTAAAGTGTGGACCGCTCCAGGGTGACAGGCGTGAGCTCTGTCTTGCTTCCTGCTGTATTCCTGGCACCTGTCATACAACATTAGGTGTTACGTGCTAGCACAATATTTGTTGCTGACTGTATCCCTAGGAATAAGACCTGGTAAGAGTACTAACCATAATTTCAGCTAACTTACTTCTGCCAATCTTTCTTTAAAAACAAAAGGCAGTTATAGGTATAACTTTGTATAAAAAGGAAGTTGATGAATTAGGTATAACCATTTGCTCTAGAAAGATTATTGGACTTGAACCAAATTGCAGTGAAAATTGTGAAAATTTCAGATTTTTAAATAATTTAACTTTATTCAGTAATAAAATAATTTAATAAATAAAGCATGACTCTCTGTATAGACTTTCATATAGGCTTTTTGGGAACAAGATTGTAAAAATCTTGATCCTCCTTTTTTAAAAATATATACGTATTTATTTATTTGGCTGTGTCAGGTCTTAGTTGCAGCAGGTGGGATCTAGTTCCCTGACCAGGGATTGAACCGGTCCCTCTGCACTGGGAGTTCGGAGTCTTAGCCACTGGACCACCAGGGAAATCCTTAGATATTCTTGTATATAAAGAGACACGATTTAAAATTTTTCTTAGAGCTAAGAAATGCAATTGATTATAATAATAATTATGATGCAAAGATTATATAATTATAACTTCTATATCTTCCATAATCTTTCTAAGTTGGGGCTGAATATTATTATTTGGTTTGTCTCTGGTAATTGTTACATGGTTTCTGACTTGTTTGAAATCCTAAAATGTTTTTTCAGAAAGTTAGCAGCTCACAATGTCCTTATTTGCCTTCAAGTCAGAGAAGTTTGTCCGGTGTTCAGGTTTTTATGAGGTTTGTTTTCAGCTGCTCTTTATTGTAAAACATCTTCTCAAGTAGATGGTTTTGAATGGCAAATAAAGGGAACTTACTTCTGATCTGTTGTCAAACTCAGCTTCACTTTTTTCTCAGTTATGAGAAAGGAGAAATGAGTAAAACTAAGTCACATAAATAATAATGAATCAGTTCAGTTCAGTTCAGTTGTTCAGTCGTGTCCGACTCTTTGTGACCCCATGGACTGCAGCACTCCAGGCCTCCTGTCCATCACTAACTCCTGGAGTTTACCCAAACTCGTGTCCATTGAGTCAGTGATGCCATCCAACCATCTTATCCTCTGTCATCCCCTTCTCCTCCCACCTTCAATGTTTCCCAGCATCAGGGTCTTTTCAAATGAGTCAGCTCTTCGCATCAGGTGGCTAAAGTATTGGAGTTTCAGCTTCAACATATAAAACTAAGTTATTTTTTTGTTTATAAAGCTCTTTTAGAGTCACTCTTATAAATTAACACATACGTATAACAATCTGTGTATTAATTTTTTTATACCTCAGCCTTGGTTTATCTTTGAATTTGCCCATAGTCTTTACCTGACACCCAGCATGAAACTCGTGCTTGCTTTCACAATACACAGACTCTGCTTCCACTCAGTTTGCACTTACACTGTTTGTATCCTCGTTATCTCTGGTATGTACAGACAGCCCCCAGTTTAGAAACACTTGACTTGCTGGCAAGGTGGCTGTCATGGAAACCTCCCTCAACCTCTTAGGAGCCCTTCCCCACCACTGGGGGTGCTGTTAGACCTGGGAATCTTTACTTTCTGTCTGCTACTTTAGCAAATCTGCCTGCAATACAGGAGACATGAGTTCAATCCCTGGGTCAAGAAGGTCCTTTGAAGAAGAGAATGGCAACCCACTCCAGTATTCTTGCCTAGAGAATTCCATGGACAGAAGAGTCTGAAAGGCTACAGTCTATGGGGTTGCAAAGAGTCGGATACGACTGAGTGGCTAACCTTTTACTTTTTTACTTTTCTAGCTCACCAGACCCCTCTGGGGTAGACCTACACCCAAGAAGGACCTTTCCTTTGCCATTACTGTCGGGATCTGCCTGCCTTCAAGTACATAAGATTCCTATTAATTAGGAAGGATTCTCTGAGCTAGCTTGGAGACATCTCCATGATTTCCAATTTAGTTTGCAATAAAAGCTGGGGTTCACGAGTCAGATTTATAAATTAACTTCCAAACCCATTTGCATGTCCAGGGCTTACAAGTCATATTTCTGACACTAGATCTTCAGACTCAGTGGGTAAAGGCAGTTGCTTAAAAATGCCTATAGTGATATTTGCATATATACTCAAAAATGTCATTCATTTTCTGCGTGCCAGTCTACCTCCACCCCACTTTGCAGAAAAGAAAAAAAATTACACTTTAATTTCATATGAAACAGTCTTTTTTCTTTAACCTGTTTTTGTCAGCTTAGCTGTGTAAGTTAGTCGCTCCTCACCCATTAAGCCTAATTGATCAAGGTAGTTCATTTTCTCTGACTTACTGTCTAGTTTAACATTTTCACCAGGGAACCTAGTTACCAAAGAATTGTCTTTCCATTTTGTTAAATACATCTATTGAGAAGCTTGTGTTTGTCAATTTTGCATTCTACTCCCTCTGAGATGGGGGAAAAGATGAGGAGATGAACAATAAAAAATTGCTAGCCTGCATTTATCCTGTCCTTCTTTTGTATCCCAGCTATAATTTCCCTGCCCCATGGCTCCCATGATGAAAATCTGGATTATTTTTGGAAGTCAGCAATATTTTTTGTTCTGTTTTCTTATTGTTTTTAAGATTGGAGCAGCAGAGAATATGTATTTCAGTAGAAGAGGATAATGGTTAAGTGGTCTTGCCATACTTTTTTTCTAAATTGTTTTACTATTTTTTTTTAAGGCCACACCATGTGCCATGTGGGATCTTGATTCCTCAACCACGTCCCCTCCATTTGGGAACACAGAGTCTTAACCAGGGAAGTACTGGTTAAAAATAAATATAAGTATTTATATTTTAAAATATAACAGTCTTATATCCAAGGAATATATTTTAATATATTTGGGTATAGAGGTATTCGAGGTGTAGAGAGAAAGATTTTTTTTTTTGCTTTTTAATCCAATATAATAATAATTAAAAAATGGATGAAACCAGTCCCAGGAATAAAAACTCATTGTGTCCAACATTGCTCTATTTTAAATGCTTAGCTTCCTAGGACCTACTGTATAGCACATGGAACCCTGTTCCATGTTACGTGGCCACCTGGATAGGAGGGGAGTTTGGGGGGGAGAACGGATACATGCATATGTATGGCTGGGTCCCTTTGCTGGCCACCTGAAACTGTCCCAACATTGTTAATCATCTGTAGCCCAATAGAAAATAAAAATTTTAAAAAGCAAACAAAAAGGGGGAAGAAAAAAAAAGGCAAAATAAAAAATCAAATGAAACACACTGTGTCCAAATGGTGTCATTGCAGGAGGGCATGAGTTTGTGGTTTGTTTGTGTTGGCATGCGGGCACTTATAGAGGGTGGTTTAAAATACCCTGGCATATGAGAGGGCAAGAAAATGCTTTTAGTCCTTTAACCCAGTTACTGTTTTTGTTAGAACATGTGCTCTGTTTTCTTCAGGCAGGCTTGTGTTTATACCATTCCATCTTGGTCCTTCCTCATGGTGTGGGGAGAAAGGCTTTATGCTTCCCCACACCTCTCTTCACACAGATGCACAGCCCTCCTGTGCTTACAGCCCTCCTGTGCTTTTGCATCAGATTTCTCTTTAAGCCTGTCTTTTGTATCTTTCACAAGGAAATTGATCTCATAAAGAACACTATCAAGTTCATCAACTGGCAAAAGCTGGCATTTCAAAGTCTAAGGAAGAAGCATAAAAAGGATGCCATCGTAAGCTTGACTGTTTCAACAGAGCTCCTCAGCAGAAAATATGAAATCAGCCTGCCTGCCATGAAATCACTCCGGGCATGGCTAGCCAAAGAATTTCACAATGTGGATAACCTCCAGCCCTCTGACTGTATGCAAAGCAGAAGGTCTGAATAAGAGCATTGTGTTAGAAAAACCTTAAGCTGGAGGGAGTCTCAAAAGCCCAATCTCGCTGGTTATTTTGGACATTCAAATGCTGTCTAAGAGAAGAGAACTCATTATGACTCAGTTCCGTTAATTAGACGTAAATTACCATCTTTTGTCTGATACAAAAGAAGGTAAAGGGAACTCAGCTAGACCAGAGGATACAGAAATTCTAATGAGATGAGGGCATGGGCTGGGAAACTGGACTGAACACAAGGAGCCATTCAACTTGAGGCGAGCCCCTAGTAGGGCTTGTATATGAGCGAAAAAGCAAAAACATACATTTGTAATTGTCCAGATTCATATACTATTTACAACCGCGGGCACTGCCCCCACAGAGCTCATAGGGTCCAGATTTTGACAGGATGTGAGGCTGATCCAGGAGATTCGCTCTTCTTTTCTGTTCCTGATTTTGCTCTGAAGACTTTTGTTGTGTACACAGTCTGTTCTCAGTGGGAGATGAAAGGCCTCAACCGTGATTGAATGATAAGTAAATGGACCTTTTAACTTAAGAACAATGAAGGCTTAATAAATCAGGAAATTAGCAGAGTTTGATCCGGAGACTTAAGGAGTTAAACAGAAGGAGAGAAATTGTTTAAGCTTAACAATAACTGGAGAAGTACAGAATTCTGCTTTTGGAAGGGACCTTAGGGTAATTCTGGAACTGAAAAGCTACTTCATTAGGCTAAGAAAATAGTAACCCCATTAATCCTTTCTTTAGAAATGTATAAACACATGTTCTTAATTGCATCAACTTCTCAATGGCAAACCAGGTTGTTCCAGAGTAAATGTAGCCTCACTGTTTCTGCCTGCTAGAAAGTTGAACTCTTCTCCCTTGTGTTAGGCAGAAATTAACGAGGTCTCAAAGGTCCTATAGTCTAGTCACTAAATGTCATTAGTCTGTAGAACAAGTTTATAATACAGTGGGAAACATGCTTCATGGTTGATAATATTTTCATTCCCCTTTAAGAGTAGGAGTTTATATCCTGTGTCCTATGTCCTTAACTATAATGCTGTGAGTTCACGACTCACATGCTAATTTTACAGAAAATTACAATATTAGAAGTAATTGCCTAATTCATTCATTCAGCCCATGAAGTACATATTAAGTCCCAAACACAGTGTTATGCAGAAGGGATTCAAGGATTACTATGAGAAAAAGGATCGCAAGTACAGGACCAAACTAGGAAGAAAGTTCATCAGATAGAGATGTCCATGAACGTGGCAGTGTCAATCACTGAACATGGTTTTCTGAAGACAGAGGTGAAGTCTGGGTGAATAGGTCCAGATCTAGGAGTGCCCACCATCCTGTAATGGGTGGATTCATTCAGGATGGATGAGAAGAGCCAGGACTTGGGAATGATGGCCCCAGGGTATTAAGATTCAAGGCACAGGTGGGAAACTGAGGAGCCTGAAAAGGAAAATCAAGCTTGTTCAGAGAAGCAGAGTGAAACAAGTAGAGGCAGACCTGTGATGACTGAGCAGCAGAGTATTTTCTAAGGATGTTTGAGTTAAGAGGGGCTTGTGTCTGTATGCGTGAATTGTGGGAGGGGGTGTGAGAGAAAGGGTCTGCCAAAGTAAAGCCTAGAAGTGTGGTAATTAGCCTGGAGAGAAAAACGGTCATTTTGGAGTAAGTGTATGGCCTGGGTACAGCAAAGTATAAAAAAACAGTAGTTGAAAAAAAGGAAGGAAGAGGGAAAATGTCTCTAGGGAAAATTAGGGTCAGGGAAACAATTGGAGGGCTAGACACCAATAGGAAGAGGACTTTCCACTGGAGTTCAGAATGGGAGTGAAAGCTGATAACCTTAGAGGTAGTGAAAGTAAGTGTTCGTTGCTCAGTCGTGTCCAACTCTTGCGGCCCCATGGACTGCATCCCACCAGGCTCCTCTGTCCATGAGATTTCCCAGGCAAGAATACTGGAGTGGGTAGCCTTGCCCTTCTCCAGGGATCTTCCTAACCCAGGGATCAAACCTGGGTCGATTGCAGGCAGATTCTTTGCTGTCTGAGCCACCAGGGAGGCACTGCTGGTAGAAGAAAGGTCGAAGGTAGAAGAGAGGGGAATTGAACTTTAACCATGGCTGATGGGCTCCAACTTCCCAGGAGAGTAGGAGGTAAAGGCATCCATTGGTTGGGCAAGAGTCTAATGAAGGTTCAGGATCTAATGAAGGTTCAGTCCCTGAGGAGAGGGGAGAAACAAGTGTTACCAAAAAATTCATGCCTACTGGTTACCCAGTTAGGACTCAAGGCATGCATTAGTGGAGAAACATAGCTGCAAGGTTTTTTCCAGGAACTCTCAGCTTCCTGCATCTGGGTGAGAGGTGGTGCTTTGCTATATTGATCCCAGATTTGAAATTTTGCTGTGTGGATAAGGTTGAAGGGTCAGGGCAAAATGGAACTATTATTTAGCTGATCAATAACCTAGTAAGAGTGGCCTGTTGACCCTGATGAGGGGTGTGTGTGTGTATATGTTCCATGGATTCTCAGTACCCTTCCTTCTCTGTGAAACGTGTTGATAGTGGCTTGGAGAAACCAGGTAAACAGAGAGATTCTCTGGCCATTTCTCAGATGCTTGACAACAGATGAAGACACTAAAAGCACATCCTAAAGTGTTGGTAATTCTGTCATCATTTGGTACTTTTGAGTCTTCTGTGAGAGCAAAATAACTAAGAAATATAAAATTCCTTTTCCTGGTGTGTTTGAGCTCAGTGACTTCTTTTGCCAGATCCACCCCATGGATATCTGTAGAATTCTGAGTAAGCTGTTGAATTCTGTCTTCAATATCACTTGCTAGTTTTCAGACGCTGCTTTTGAGTGATATTAGTGATAGCACAGGGGCTAATAGGTATAACAGAGAATTAAATCTACAGTTTTCATTTATGCTAACTGCTATCACCGAGTCATGTACTGTTGGTATTTGGTAATTTAAATTTGTCAGACAAAAGTCTTCATGGCTGATTTGCTTACTGGCTACCCTGGACAGGCTACAGATTATATGTGAACTCAGCTGGAGACAGCGCTCTTAAATTCTGCAAAATTGCTCTCTGCTGAACTCTGCAAGGCAGCTGGGGAACTAATTGAAGCAAAATATGTACCTTCTCACGCCCGGGTAAAAATCTGAATGTGGGGAGTTGGTCATAGCACCAACCTAGTGTCTTCCAAACCTTGAATTTAGGTGATTATTGCTCACCCTGACTTTGTAATGTCTATGCCTGTTTCGAAAATCATGGTTGAACTCATTTGACGATAGTGTGTGTATATAATTTCAGTCAGCCTTAAAATTGATCATACCTTCGAGGAATGAGAGAAGATATTGAAATCAGGCTTCAGGAGGGTAAGGACTTTGTGAGTAAATCTTGGCCTGAAAGGAAGGAAATCTGGATTCTGGTTTTTGTTCAGCAGCTAACCAGCTTCTTGACCTTGAGTGAGTCACTCATCTCTGGGGTCTTAGTTTCCTCTGCCATAAAATGATCTTTAAGGTCTTTTCCAGCTCTCAATAATTCATGATCCTTTCAGCTGTGTTGCAAAAGTTGCAAGAAAAAAATTTCTTGCTGTTTTCTGCTCAGGTCTTTGTGGTCCACCTTTTTTTCCCTGGTACAGCAGGGTTTGTGCTTAACCTGTAGATTATCCAGGTTTCTGTTGCATCAAAGCCTTTTCTTTTCAGATTCTTACTCCTTTATGTGTCCTGTGACTTGTGACCATTTGTCTCTTCATTAGCACCTCGGGCAGAGGTGGATAAGGGTGATAAAATATGAGATTTAGGCAAGGTAGTGCTGTAGACTTTGTCCTGATATTGAAAATGAGTTTCTTGGGGGATGTTATCTTTAGTTACTTAATTATACTTTCTGTGTCTCCAGGAACTAATTGAAGAAATGGCTTTGCAAACAGATCAACAGCACACGTGTTTGCTAGGACTTCTCCCTTAGGAAGTTCATGGGCAGGAAATTTCATATCAGCATTCTTTTCTGCTAGGGTTGGCATAAATTGTTACTTGCTTTTAGGCTGCTTCAAAGTATTTTTAGAGCCCTTTAGTTTAGTCCACTGTGAAGAACAACAAATGCTAATGCTGTGGTCATAGACCAGGGTGGGAAAAAACTTTCGAGGTGGTACAGACCAGCCCTGCCTCCACCAGTGCTGAAATGTTTCCCTTCAGAGAAGACTCTCATTCTCGCCTATGGGTATTGATAGTATTTTTCTTTTCCTTGATTGCATTTTTAAAACTTAACAACAACAGCAACAACAAAAAAAACCCTCAAGTAGTTATGTTCCTTATAATGATACATAGAAAATACTTGGATCAGTCATTTGATTTTACAATAAGCTTGCAAATGGTTCACAGCAAGATTTTTTTTTTACCAAACTGTAAACTTAATTTTGAACTGAGTTATGTTATGTGAGGAGCTAATATAGAAAAAGGTGCTATTTAAAGAGATGGCAGTGAAAAAAATATGAACCTCTTGTTTTCTGACCTGTATACGCTATATATTTTGATCAGATGAAATACCCCAATTCTGAAATGTCTCACCTTTGGCAAACTTTGTTCACATATATTTTATTCCCTTAATGTTAAATTATATGTAAGGTTCCATAGCCACCAAGCTAACCATTTAACCATGCTGACTTGTGCTGGTGATTGTAGCATAGAAAATAATTAATTTTACAAATGCAACGTAATCATTATTCAAGGAAGTCTTATGAACCATACTGAAATCAGATGGTATTTTCCCCAGGAAGCATTGTTACACATGGTAGGAAGAATAATACAATGAAAGTTGTGCTTTACTCATAGAATGGAGAAAATTTGCTTCTGGGGACTAATCTAAGAAGTAAGATTTATAATACTGCAATTTGAAAAGAAATCTTAGCAACTAAAATATTACAACTGATTTGTAAATAACTTTAAAAAATAGACTGTTCATGAGAGAGTCCTTATAATATTACAGTGTTCCCTAAACGTAAATTTTGATATCTAGGTATAAGCTGTTTGCTTAAAAGATATTTTAAATGGCTCCATTCTGGGCTTCGGTGAATATTTATCTTTACTAGGACTTTGTCAAATGCTTCAGGATATAAAATGGACCTATTTAAGTAAATAATTTAAAACCAGCTACAATGCTAAGTTGTGAGAGTTAAAAGAATTTAGAAAAAGAGAGTTTATCTTGGCCTGGGCTGGATCTAATGATGAGAGGTAGTGTAAATGACTCCAGTGGTCTGTAAGAAGTCCTGCTCATCTCTTTGTGGATGCTAAGACTCAAAACAGCCTTTTCTCAATGAGGAGCCTAAGACTCAGAGCTCAGTCACTTCCCCTTGATCACAAAGCTGCTTAGTGGGCTGCTTGCTTGGGAGATAAGAAGAGATTCAGGGTGGAAGGAATATTTAAATAAGGCCCCAAAGTAGGCTTAGCTGTGCTTTTCAGAAGTTAGTGAGTACTGTGTGTGTGCATGCTCGGCTGGTCAGCTGTATTCAGCTCTTTGCGACTTCATGGACTATGCCCACCAGGCTCCTCTGCCCGCAGAATTTTCCAGGCAAGAATACTGGAGTGGGTTGCCATTTCCTACACCATGGGATCTTCCCGTGGGTGCTGAGCTGATGGGAAATCTGTGCAGTACTGGAAATCTGATTTAGATATGAGGCACGACCCTTTTGAATATCGTTAAATACCTTTCTTGGCATTACAAGATGTGGTATATCTTAGGTGCTCAATTATCTGAACTGATGGTGTGTAGGAGAAATGTACCTTTCTCAATTTACTGTATAATACATAAATTATGTTGGTCATAGAGTTCAATGTTAGCATGAGCATGATTTTACAGATAAGCTGTAAGTATTATGAACAGAATAACTTTTTAAACTCTATGAACAGAATAACTTTTTAAACTCTATCAAAACTTTTGGTAATTTCTTTCCCCATTCTTCGATAATAAACATTGTAAGACTTTTTTTTGTAAGTATTTCCTTTTCCTTTGTTGTCTTATGCTGTTGATTTTTGAAAGACCTGATTATGACATTTATAAGGTACTGCCTGAAAACTTAAAAATTTAATTTAGAAATTAAAAATTTAGAAAGTAAGACATCTTTAGAATAAAAACCAATTTGCATTATAAATTTGTGTTTTAATATAACTTCTGTGTAATTTTAATTTCTTTTTGAATAGGAACGGGATATTTCACGTTGCCTTATTAAATAGGAAATGAAAAGATTCCTGTATTCCAGTGTTATTCGAGGTTTTTAGAATACCCTTTCAAGGCCTCTGGGCCTGTGTTAGATTTCAGGTAGTGACCTTCGAAATTCATGGCTCATTTCTCTTTGGCCTTAGAGCAAGTGTCTTTTGGGTTTTTTCCTTTGCCTTCAGGGCCTTGTCTTTCTTCCACCTTCTGGTAAATTAATTACCAGAATATTCTTTCTCTTCTGAATATCAGCCCTGAGGAATCTGTCACTAGTCACTGAGAACTCCTCAGAGTCCCTGAATTACACTCTGGGTAAACTCTTGCTAGAGAACTTCAGTTTATATGTTAGATGGAGGAAGATAGTTTTTTGACCTGGTGTTTCCCTTTACTAAAAGCTTATTTTTTATTACATCTAAACTAATGAGCCCGTTTTTAAAGATCATTTAAATTTCTGTGATCATATGACACATTTACTCTGGAAAAACATAATTCACATTTTAAAAAGGTTATCCACTGTGTCTGCAAGAATTAAAGTCTTGATCTTAGGGCATTGCTAAACAATGCAGGGCTGTGGTTTGGAGACATTATCTGGTTGACAAAGGTTTTCCTTAAGGATGTGACATCTTGCCTCTGATTTAATAACAAAACTAGAATTAAGAATCTTTTCCACTTTAAGCCATTAACCAGAGCATCTTTTTTTTCTTTTTAAGTAAATTGATCCTACAAAGGGGAAAAAAAGGAAACATTTATTGGGAGTGTGGGATTTAAAGCCATGATCTATTAACGAGGGTAGGATGATCTGAGAGAATAGCATTGAAACATGTATATTATCATATGTGAAACAGATCACCAGTCCAGGTTCGATGCATGAGACAGGGTGCTCAGGGCTGGTGCACTGGGATGACCCTGAGGGATGGGATGGGGAGGGAGGTGGGAGGGGGGTTCAGGAAGGGGAACACATGTACACCCATGGCTGATTCATATCAATGTATGGCAAAAACCACTACAATATTGTAAAGTAGTTACCCTCCAACTAAAAATAAATAAATTATAAAAAACAAAGCAGGATAATTTGCATCAAGGGAAAACACACAGCTATGTTGTTACTGCTGTTGTTCAGTCGCTCAGTCATGTCTGACTCTTTGCGACTCCATGGACTGCAACGCGCCAGGCTTCCCTGTGCTTCACCATCTCCCAGAGCTTGCTCATACTCATGTCCATTGAGTCACTGATGCCATCCAACCATCTGGTTCTCTGTCATCCCCTTCTTCTCCTGCCTTCAATCTTTCCCAGCATCAGGGTATTTTCTAACGAGTCAGCTGTTCGCATCAGATGGCCAAAGTATTGGAGCTTCAGCTTCAACATCAATCCCTCCAATGAGTATTCAGAATTGATTTCCTTTAGGATTGACTGGTTTGTTCTGCCTGCAGTTCAAGGGACTCTCAAGAGTCTTCTCCAACACCACAGTTCAAAAGCATCAGTTCTTCGGTACTCAGCTTTCTTTATGGTCCAGTTCTCACATCCATACATGACTACTGGAAAAACCATAGCTTTGCCTATAAACACCTTTGTCGCCAAAGTAACATCTCTGCTTTTTAATGCACTGTCTCAGTTGGTCATAGTTTTTCTTCCAAGGAGCAAAGCGTCTTTTAATTTCATGGCTGCAGTAACCATCTGCAGTGATTTTGGAACCCAAGAAAATAAAATCTGTCACTGTTTCCATCGTTTCTCCATTTATTTGCCATAAATTGATGGTACCGGATGCCATAATCTTCATTGTTTTTTTAGTATTTATTTATTTATTTTTATTGTAACAAATTCAGGAAAGACTTTTTTTCTTTACATTATTGTGTTGGTTTTGCCATACACTGACATGAATCTGACATGGGTATACATGTGTTCCCTTTCCAGAATCCCCCTCCCACCTCCCTCCCGAGTCCATCCCTCTGGGTCATCCCGGTGCACCAGCCCTGAGCACCCTGTATCATGCATCAAACCTGCATTGGTGATTCATTTCGCATATAATAATTTACATGTTTCAATGCCATTCTCCCATATCATCCCACCCTTGTCCTCTCCCATAGAGTCCAAAAGACTGTTCTATACATCTGTGTCTCTTTTGCTGTCTCGCATACAGGGTTCTCGTTGCCATCTTTCTAAATTCCATATATATGCTTTAGTATACTGTATTGTTGTTTTTCCTTCTGGCTTACTTCACTCTGTATAATAGGCTCCAGTTTCATCCACCTCATTAGAACTGATTCAAATGTATTCTTTTTAATGGCTGAGTATCCCACTGTGTATATGTACCGCAGCTTTCTTACCCATTTGTCTGCTGATGGACATCTAGGTTGCTTCCATGACCTGGCTATTGTAAACAGTGCAGTGATGAACATTGGGGTACACGTGGCTCTTTCAGTTCTGGTTTTGTCAGTGTGTATGCCCAGCAGTGGGATTGCTGGGTCATATGCCAGTTCTATTTCCAGTTTTTTAAGGAATCTCCATACTGTTCTCCATAGTGGCTGTACTAATTTGCATCCCCACCAACAGTGTAATAGGGTTCCCTTTTCTACACATCCTCTCCAGCATTTACTGCTTGTAGACTTTTGGATGGCAGCCATTCTGACTGGTGTGAAATAATGTTGAGCTTTAAGCCAGTTTTTCTGCTTTCCTCTTTCACCTTCATCAAGAGGCCCTTTAGTTCCTCTTTGCTTTCTGCCATAAGGGTAGTGTCATGTGCATGTCTGATGTTACTAATATTTCTCTTTACGATCTTGATTCCAGCTTGTGCTTCATCCAGCCTGGCATTTCGCATGATGTACTCTACATAGAAGTTAAATAAGCAGGGTGACAGTATACAGCTTTGACATGTTCCTTTCCCAATTTGGAACCTGTCTGTTGTTCCATGTCCAATTCTAACTGCTGCTTCAAGTTGTGAACTTTCAGGTTTCTCAGGAGGCAGGTAAGGTGGTCTGTTATTCCCATCTCTTGAATAATTTTCCACAGTTTGTTGTGATCCACACAGTCAAAGGCTTTAGCATAGTCAATGAAGAAGACTTCAATTCCTGAAGGAATTAATTCCTTCAATTCAAGAAGGAATTATCAATTCCTTCTTAATTCCTGGAATTCTCTTGCTTTTCCTATCATTCAGCAGATGTTGGCAATTTGATCTCTGGTTAGTCTGCCTTTTCTAAATCCAGCTTCAACATCTGGAAATTCTTGCTTCACATACTGTTGAAGCCTGGCTTGGAGAATTTTGAGCATTACTTTGCTCGCCCGAAATGAGTGAAATTATGCAGTAGTTTGAACAGTTGGCGTTTCCATTCTTTGGGATTGGAATGAAAACTGACCTTTTCCAGTCCTGTGTCTACTGCTGAGTTTGGCTGGCATATTGAATGCTGCACTTGAACAGCATCATCTTTTAGGATTTGAAGTAGCTCAACTGGAATTCCATCACCTTCACTAGCTTTGTTCATAGTGATACAACAACAAATAATCAAATTCAGCTAAATATCTATTTGATTTTATATAAGCAGGACTTTGACCCACACAAGATTGGAAGTAATGTAAACCTTTTACTGTGCCTCTAGTGTAAAAGTATTATTTTGTGACTGTTTTGCCATATTTTAAGAATTAATGGAGAAATTAAAGAAAGGAATAGGAAGAGTGCTTAGAGAACAAGGGTTTTTATAATGTAGATGGAAAATGTGGCTCATCTCCATCTGTGGAGGAGAAGGAAGAGGTGAATTATTTTTGAACTACATCTTTACTTTGAGAAACTAAGCCAGGTCTCAACTGAAAAAGATATACAACAGAAAAGCTGAAAATTATGTGTAATAAGAAGGAATCTTAATGTAAGTAGCTAAATGTTAGACTATTTTCATTATTTATTTTGCAAAAGTTGTTGAGCACTTACCATGTTGCTAGATGCCAAGATAAATAAGAAATATTCCTATAGGCTTAAGGAACTGAAAGTCCACTAGTAAAACCAGATAAGCAAACAATTACAGCTCAAGGTGGGCTTTATTCTGATTCGTATGTGGCAGACTGATGTTATGAATGTCTAGAGGAAATGCCCCATTCTAAATTAATCCAGATTTGGTGCTCAGTCCTGTGTGAAGTATCCTCATAAGGGAAGAGTGAGCAGTGGACTTTGGAGGCATTTTTATGGGATGAAAGCGGGGGAAGGGTACAGAAAGCTGTGGATGTATGGGAATGTTTTCTTAGGGTCTGAAAAGGTGAGTAGGGGTTCTTCCACTGGAGAAAGGTATTTCAGGTAGAAAAACTCCATGTACAAATGCATGAGTGCTTGAAAGAACACAGTACAGTAAATTCCCTACATGCAAACCTCCAAGTTGTGAACTTTCAAAGATGCGAACATGTATTCATATGTAATGTCCAATTACATATATTGGCTCACGTGTCTGGTGTACATTGTCATGTGCATGAGTCCTCTGCAAGTGGCTGGGTGTTTGTGTACTTTACCATACTGGAGAGAGGGCTGTAGTACAGTATCTGTATTGCAAGCCCAGGATGTCTAGAAGCAAGCATAAAAGCAGGGGTGATATAGCTGGTATTGCTAAGATGCATCAACTGTTGTACTGTACTACTGTACTTTTCAAGGTAGGTACTGTAAGATTAAAAATGTTTTCTTTATTTTTTGTTTGTTGTTTATCTAATATTTGTGTGAAAAGTTTTCAAAACCTATCACAGTACAGTACTGTATAGCCGATTTTGTTAGTTGAGTACCTGGGCTGACTTTGTTGGACTTATGAACAAACTGGCTTTACAATTGCACTCTCAGAACAGAACACGTTCACATGTAGGGGACTTACTCTACTGGAAGGGAGAATTTTGTGTAGCTGAGGTATTAGATGTGAGGAAGGGCGGGGAGTTCAGCAGTGAGGCAGGCAGGCTAGATCAGGAAGCACTCTTGAGCTGAAGCCAGCAGTAACATCATCCCACTCCCTTAACCCACTGGCCCAGTCAGCCACCAGCCGTGGCCTCTACCACCTACGCCTTTCTTTCCTTAAGTCCTTCCTCAGTGCTCTTCCTTGCCCGTTGCTGAAGTGCAGAAACTCCTCTTTTTTCCCAAGACATTAATGAATCAAGAAATCTATTAATATCTCTGTCTCATTTGTACTTGAGCATCGCTAATTTCTAGATTTTTTGGGGAGAGATCAAGCTTTATTTTTTCCTGAGTGGTTGGCTGGCTGAGCCAATACTGTTTATTGGGCACACATACACAAACAGTAAAACACCTCTTTATATTTATTCATTATGATTACACGTGTGCTTCTCCAATCCTACTGTGAATGGTATTAATTTAGAGGCAGTGATTTTCCATCACCTTTTATGAAGTCTTAGTGTGTTTAACCCCTCATTGTCAGCACCCTGCCACAGTCTTGTGTCTCCAGGACTCTCGGGAACGTCATCCATGTCTGAATTGAGTAAGTGTAGTGTTCGCTCAAGTCAGGGAGCTTCAGATGACCTAGAAAAGTTCCTTCAGCTCTGGAGAATCCTTGTAGTTAATCTGGAGAGTTCTGGGGCCCAGAGTGTGTCTTGAGTGGGTCTTGGAAAGCACATCTTTTGAAAACCATGTTTTCATGTCAAGGGGAAATGCAAAAGGGATTTAATGTATTCTATGTACAAGAACATTTTGTGAGGAGTGAAGTATATACGTCATGGCATGGACGTCTCTTGGCACAAAACTTATATCCAAATATGGTGTTTTCTGAATGCAGCCTAATCTGTTTTGAAATTAGTAACCAATGAGGATCTCCCTTGCAGTGGCCACAGATTTGATTTAGTGTCTAGAATTTTGCAAAGCTTCTCCTTTATAGAAGGAGAATCGATGTTAGTGATAACCAATGTTACTTTTCTTTTAAAACACAATAGATGTTTGCAGTTTGTTCTAAATTTTTTTTCTGTTGAATTTTAGAGGAAGTTAAAAGGTAATGATTTTTCCAGGTTTTCAGATGGCATTCTGATAGAAGGCTTTAGTGTAACAGAAGCAGACATTTTTGGATGTCCTTATACTGATGATTTCCTTTACTAGAGGACTTATTTCAATTTTGTTTTAATTTCTGGTTTGATAGCATCTTGCTTTACAAATTTCCATTTTAGTCAGTTCGAAGATTCTGAAATCTCTGATTCATTCACTTAATATTTATTCTAAGATTATGACACCATTATTAACAAGTAGAATAAAATATTGCTACTCACTCATTGGTTTTTCCCAGTTTGAGCATACTTAGAACAGCAGTGTGGCCAATGTACCAGAAAACAATGATTATCTAAAATAGGAAAGATAAAATGAACATTTATTGCCAATTTGGCTACTTAATGCAAATAGCACCCAGGTTTCCTTCTTCCAGCAGAAGATGAATAGATATGTCTATAGGTAATGATTACTGGTGATTACACTAATGATCGTAATATAATGATAATGACAAAACTTTATTAAGAACAGGAGACAGGTACCATATAGAGCTTTTCTCATGCATCATCTCATTTAATTTTCCCAGTTCTTTGCTTTTTCATCTATCAGAGATTGGTAAAGATGTTTGGGTATAATTTTGTGAGTGATCTGATGAACTCATCAATGCATTTCCTAAAAACACTGTTACTCAAGCTTGAAACTGTAAAAGAGGCTTCTTTCACTGAAGATTTAAATTCTGTCATTTTAGTTATAACATGGAAAATATGAAACTTGTTAAGCCTTTCTTATAATCCATGGCTCACAAAGGCAAAGTAATTTTAAACCCACCCCAGCAAACTAAAAAGCCATTAAAGTGGAAACTGGAGTGTTAATTCAGTATCATAGATAATGCCGTTTTGTTGGAACACACATTACACAGAACATGTCTGTGTCATGCTTGGGAGTTCAGTGTTTTCATATATGTACGTGTCATACATGACAACCAGCTTTCCTCATGCAAACTATTTCAGAACTTCGTACAGCATGGCATAGCAACATTTGACTTTTGCTTGAGAAGAGAGTATCATGTGCATATCAAGTCCACCTTTCCAGGACTGCTTTGTATCTCTTTGTACATGTGGACACAGATGGGCATCAAATACTCTTGCTAACTTGGTGAATTTAAAAAAAAAATTAATTTTAAAGTTTTTATAGAGAGAGAATTTTTAGTTTCCAAGAATTGTTTGGGCACATCTAACTGCCCCTCTGTCACCCTCAGTAGGCTAAAGAAATGAATACAGTAGAAGTAATAAGAGGATGAATGGCTAAGTTCTGTGCTAATACAGGCACTATCTCATTGAATCTTGCCGCAACCCCGGGAGCCGGGTTGTCCTGTCATCCCTCTTTTGTAGATTAGGACTCCGTATCTTGGACATATTGAGTAATGCCTCCCAAGGTCGCATGACTAGTGGCAAATGGTTTTGAACTAGGGGACTTTCTTTTTTACCCCCAAACTTTAAACTTTTTGTTTTGTATTGGGGTATACTGAATACCAATGTTGTATTGGTTTCACTTGAAGGGACTCAGCCGTACATATACATGTATCCATTCTCCCCCAGACTCCCCTCCCATCCAGGCCGCCACATAACATTGAGTAGAGTTCCATGAGGTCCTTGTTGGTCATCCCCTTTGATTGTAGAGTCTATAATACCCCCACCAATAGCTTTATTTCCTTATTAATTCTATAAATACATATGGTATACTTTCTGATGCAAGAGGTACCCTGTCAAATGCTTCCCATTCATTATAATCTTTACAACATTCTCAGCAGAGTGGCACTGTCATCTGCTAAGAAGGCTCAAGATCAGCCCCCACCTTACAAGATACGAAGATTTAAAGACTTCTTGTCAGGGTCAATTTTAAAAGCAGAATTTAAAGCAATGTCTCTATTTTCTGGAGCTTCAGGAGCTTGATTTATACTTTTCAAAGAAAAACAATCAACTTAGAGATCCTATATTTATGCTGATTTTTTTCAAAAGTAAAACCTTAAAGGATGTCAGTAGAAAATGTGCCTATTAAACTTTTTAAAGACCACCATTGTATGTGAACCTTAATGAAGGATATGAAATAAAAGCCTTGTGAAATGAAGTTTTCTATAGTAGAAAAACATTTTTGGGTCAGAAAATTTTGTGGCAAATTTATCATTGTGGTAAATATTTCATTTAATAGGGCTATTTGGAAGGAGACTTGTTTACACTGGAGAACTGAAAGGAAATCTAATCCAAATTACAGGGCATAATTGATTCTCATTGATAGTCTTGTAGTACCCTCTGGCTTATATACATCTCTAAAATGATTATTAAAAAAATACTCTGTGTCACCATCTATATAATTTATGTGAGATTATTGACTATTAATATACTGACAGCTCTGATACTAATAGGAACTCTAGGTGAGTATGTGTGTGTGAGTATACATGTGTGTATATAAGTATACACACACATAACCCTGTGTGTGACCCATGAATCCAACTAGAGTTCACTTGCTTTTGAACATTGAATTTTTATTTTGAATTACCGATACCACTCATGTTCAAATATGACTGCACAGAGCAGAAATTACTGCCTTGGAAGCAAACAATTTTTTAAGGTCTTTTTGAGACCTTAACTTATGTTGTTCCTGCCTAGCTCAGTCAGTAAAGAACCTGCCTGCGATGCTGGAGACCTCAATTCAATTCATGGGTTGGGAAGATCCCCTGGAGAAGGAAATGGCAACCCACTTCAGTATTCTTGCTTAGAAAATCCCATGGACAAAGGAGCCTGGCAGGCTACAGTCCGTAGGTCTGTAGTCCATGAGTCCATAGGTCAAGAGTCGGACATGACTTAGCACTGTCTTTCTTTTCTTTTCTAACTTATGTCAGTTTCTGGTGTACAGCAAAGTGATTCAGTTTTATATTTGTGTGTATATATATTCATTTTCTTTTCCATCATATGTTATTACAATATATTGAATATAGTTTGTGCTACACAGTGGGACTTAGTTGTTTATTTTCTATATATTAATTTGTATCTGCTAATCCCAAATTCCTAATTTATCTTTCCCCTACCCTGTTTCCTTGGATAACTGTAAGTTTGTTTTCTATGCCTGTGAGTCTCCTTCTACTTTGTAAGTAAGTTCATTTGTGTCATATTTTAGATTCCACATATACATGATCATTTGATCTGTCTTTCTGTTTCACTAACTTCACATAGTATTATAATCTCTAGGTCCATCCATATGACTGCAGATTGCATTCTTTTATATAGTTGAGTGGTATTCCATTGTAAACTCTTAATTCAACAAGATACATGCACCTCAGTGTTCATAGCAGCCCTATTTACAATAATCAAGACATGGAAACATCCTAAATGTCTATTAGTACGTGACTGGATAAAGATGTAATATTTAAGGTCTTTTAATTGATGACTTCTGCTTGAAGGATGATACATTGTGATGGAAAATATAAAGCTCAGAAAGGTTCTCCTCACGCTACATGTAAACGTTGCATGGAAAATTATTGTTTTGGTTTGGTTTTAGTCTCTTTCATTTAGATATGACCTTCTCATCTGCTTCAGAACTCTTTATTGTTACTTGCTATATTCCAGAGGAGTCGAATGGTTAACTAGAGGGATGGAGTCCCTGACCTCCATCCCTGGAAATGGTGGGTTAGACAGACAGTTCACAATCCATGATCCCAAACTGTGATGAGGATGAAGGAGAAGACTTGTGACAGGTAGAGTCCCCAAGGTTGAACAGGTCTTTGTCAGCTCACAAAGGACAGAGAGTCATGTGGATGCAGACGCTGCATAGAAACTGGAAGGTATGTGATATGGCGGTTACAGAAGGCTAGCATGGGGGTACGTAGGGCATTAGCTTGGACAGGCTGAAGGTCTCTTTTCATCTATGGACGTGAGAGTTGGCTGAGTGCCGAAGAATTAATGCTTTTGAACTGTGGTGCTGGAGAAGACTCTTGAGAGTCCCTTGGACTGCACGGAGATCAAACTAGTCAATCCTAAAGGAAATTGACCCTGAATACTCATTCGATGGATTGATGCTGAAGCTGAAGCTCTGATACTTTGGCCACCTGATGTGAAGAGCTGACTCATTGAAAAAGACCCTGATGCTGGGAAAGATTGAGGGCAGGAGGAGAAGGGGGCAACAAAGGACAAGATAATTGGATGGCATTACCAGCTCAACAGACTTGAGTCTGAGCCAACTCCAGGAGATAGTGAAGGACAGGGAGGCCTAGCATGGCACAGTTTATGGGGTCTCAAAGAGTTGGACATGACTTAAGGACTGAACAGCAACAAAGGAGATTCAGCCAGTGCCCTGGGGCACTCCTATATGAAAGAGAGAGAAGAAAGTGGTAAGAAAAAGGCAGAAAAGTGGGAGAGGAACTGGAGAAAATTATTAACCAACACTAGGTTGTGGGTGGGTGGGTGGGTGCAAGTTTATTCAAGGTATCATATGTGGCTGTGTGTTTCAAGACAAGCTCTCTACAGAGTCATTAATTTCAGCAATTAAGTGGTCGTTGGTGACTTTATCAAAAGCAGTATCATAATCCCTATTGCCAAGTGAATTTCTAGAATCTTCAGTTCAGTCACTCAGTTCATGTTCAACTCTCTGTGACCCCATGGACTGCAGCATGCCAGGCTTCCCTGTCCATCACCAACTCCCGGAGCTTGCTCAAACTCATGTCCATTGAGTTGGTGGTGCCATCTAACCATCTCATCCTCTGTCGTCCCCTTCTCCTCCTGCTTTCAGTCTTTCCCAGCATTAGGGTCTTTTCTAATGAGTCAGCTCTTCTCATCAGGTGGCCAAAGTATCAGACCTTCACCTTCAGCATCAGTCTTTCCAATGAATGTTCAGGACTGAATCTAGAATCTTAGAAGGGGAACTGACTGATAATAAAGCTGTATAAAACTAGTCCCTTTTTCTAATGATGGTGGAACTACCATAGGCATCTTTCTTACCACCTTTAGGGTTACTAGTGAAGTCCCCAAGATTAAAAGGGAGAACGAGGGGAGAAAGCCTTCTTCAAACTACTTCAAGGAAACGGATAGTGTACATAGGCTCATCTCGAATTTTTAAGTGGTAGGATTTATCTTAAGTAGATTACAAACAAAATTACTAGGGTTGGTTGCTGATTAAGAAAATGCACACCGGCTTGTCATAATGCCAGTGCTTTCTTAATTATTTAGCAGTAAAAGAGGTTTAATTCCTTGCCTGCTTTCAAGCTAATGGGAGCATAAAGGGAGGGTGAGTCAGGGTCCTGCAGTCCCAGGAAGGTGAGGTGGCCTCCAGTCCCCGGTGTTCTGTTGTGAAGGCATTGATGATGTAGTGATGGTTATGGACAGATGTGTTTCTATCCGTCTGTCCCTGTTTCTTTCGCTCATTCACTTGCCCTTGTTAACTTTCTGCTTCATTCTCCTGGGAGCAGAGATGACCTTCCAGGTTGTACACACCTGCTTTTTTGCTCACTAGCACATTTTTAGTCTGTTCCTTTAGGAACTGGGAAATGCATATTTTCCCCAAAAAGGAAGGAGGGGGGAGGGAGCAAAAATTGGCAGAAAACCCTGCAAGAAAATGAGTTTGACAGATTTGTTCAGTTCTGAATTTCTGTCTTCCTGTTCCCTAAATCTGTCAGAAAAGGCTCAAGCCCTGCCCCAACGATGAATAAAATCCCTAAGGCCACTGTCTGAAAAGAGGGGAGACACACATCATTTTCTCTCCAAATTATCAGAGGAAGAGCCATGCAGACAGAACCAAGACACAAATCATTATCTTCAAATTATTGGCGGGAAATCAAATTAATGCTGGAGGCTTTAAGATGGGTGGGCTAATGTGGAGAAGGGGAAAAAAATAATTGGAAAACAGAATGTCTCATGAATAATAAATAATGTAAAATCTAGTTGTAATTTAATCTGAATCCTACCACTAATGGATTGCTCATGATTAGCGGTGTGGCATGCTTTTTGACCATTTCCTGAAATTTCACCTCTCTACCTATGCTATCTCTCCTGAAACATTTATCTTAGGATGTTTAATTGCTTGTTTACACTTGGTTGTCTCCAGTTAGGCCAGGAGGGCTGTGAAAGCTGAGACCAGGTGTACTTTGTTTTCAGTGCTCCACCCACAGCAGATGTTCCAGAAGGTTCCTTTGTGCATTAGAGAAAGTTAAGCCTGTTTTATTTTGCAGAGTTTAATCTAGTGTGGGGTCTAGCTTTAGAACAAGGCTGGACTAGTGGAGTGTTCTTCCCAGATGCCCTGACTCCATGCTTTGCTCTCTGCATTTGGGTTCTGGCTGCTACCAGGGCTGGTGGAGCTTATCTCTTTGGCAGGATGGAATGGCCCCTTGACTGGAGTGGGAGTGGTGGTCAGTGAACCCGCACTGCAAAGCCCACCTCTGCGCTAACGCACAAGGACCTTAGCAACTTTTATATACTTTTTTCCAGCCTTAACAACTGAGTAGGGTAATTGCACCTACCTCCCTTGGCTGGTAATACGACTCAAGATAATTACTATGAAACCACTTTATAAATGATGAAGGCGGTAGTTATAGTTGGGGTTGTAAGAGGGCAGAACAATAGCTGCAAATACTATACTTTGTATGCAGTGTTTACTCTTGGCAAGGTACCTTATATAGAGAAGGTTATAGATAGATGAAAGATAGATACAGAGAAAGTGAAAGTGAAAGCATTAGTTGCTCAGTTGTGTCTGACTCTTTGCAACTCCATGGACTGTAGCCCAACAGACTCCTCTGTCCATGGGAGTTTTCAAGAATACTGGAGTGGGTTGCCATTTCCTTCTCCAGGAGATCTTTCCAACCCAGGGATCAAACCCAGATCTCCTGCATTACAGGCAGATTCTTTACCATCTGAGCCACCAGGGAAGATAAAGACAAGGTTATAGATAAATAGATTATAGATAGATATAGGGAGATGTAAATTTTCTTGACCTTCAGAGTTTCTGCCTAATTCAAAGCCATGTCCCCCAACCGCATCCCAATTTTCCCGTCTCTGATCCTGTGTACATGGGGTTAGTTGTTTGGCTGGTCACTGTGTTTCTTATCCTCAGTCCCACCCCCCTACACCCCCATCCCTCCACCACCGCCTTGCCTCCTGGCTTCCTGTGGTTGGGGATGCTCTGGGGGCCTTAAACTAGACCTTCACTTTTTTTGCATTATTCTCTATTGGGACACTGCTTGTGTAGCACATTTTTTAATAGAGCCTCCAGGGAAATGGAACCGTCAGGGGTTTTCAAGGTCAAATGGAGGGTGAGGTACCTCGTTCTCCAGATGCATCCAGATAAGTTGGATGGTCAACACTGAACATAGTTCAGGCTGTATATGGGGGCAACCCCACCCCCACATGAAAGGTGGTCGATGCCTCCGTGTATCTCATATTCTGATGGGGCAGCTTATTCTTTATGTGTGTGCTGTGCTGTGTTGTGCTTAGTCACTCAGCTGTGTCCAACACTTGGGGACCCAATGGACTGAGCAGGCTCCTCTGTCCATGGGGATTCTCCAGGCAAGAATACTGGAGTGGGTTGCCATGCCCTCCTTCAGGGGATCCTGCCAAACTAGGGATTGAACCCAGGTCTACCACATTGTGGGTGGATTCTTTACCATCTGAGCCACCAGAGAAGCCCAGGAATACTAGAATGGGTAGCCTATCCCTTCTCCAGGGGACCTTCCCAACCCAGGAATCCAACTGGAGTCTGCTGCATTACAGGCAGATCCTTTACCAGCTGAGCTACCAGGGAATCCCCATGTACTGTACTAACAGGTATCAAATAAGCTTATGGAAGCTCAGGGACTGAGAACCACTCATCTTCAGATAAGATATTGGATGTCTTTTATTCTTAGGATCTTAAGGAGGAGTGCTTAAGGCTGTCCACCTGAAAGTTTCTCTGGAAAGTAAGGTTAAAATGAGTTGGTTGTCAATGGGTCTCTTGGTTTTGGACACTTGGAATGAAAAAATAGGATTACTATTACAGATGGAGGAGAAAATGAGGAAGATAGTTCCTTTGGGAACAATGAAATTCAGTTTCCATTGTGTGGGAGTAATATTGGAGGTTCAGAAAAAAAGCTGACTCTTTTTCCCACTGAAAGAATAATCATATAGACGTTTCTTAAATTGTTGCCTTGAAAAAATTCTAAGGAGCATGTCAGATTTTACATTAAGAAGACAAGCAAAGGGTAGCATTACACAATGTCAGTGTTATCAAATTTCCAAAATTGAAAATACTTACTGTAAAGATATATAGAAAAATTTTGGCATAAATTCTGAAATAATGTGCATCTTCCCAAGTAAAAATATGTGTCAAGATTACTATAATTTCAAAATGATTATTCTGAGTGAGCTTTCATGGTAGTTCTACCTCATATGGTAAACAGAAATAATTCAGTCATTTATCAGACTTAGTCTCAGAATTAAGGACGTATCCGGGAATATGCCCCTCAAGTAATACATTACTATTCTCCAAAAATAGCATGAGAAAGGAAGACTAAAGATGGTTTATCATATGGTGGGGAATGACTTGTCATTTTCTAATTTAATGTAAGTTTTTTTATGTTATTAAAGAGATTTCAGGTTGAATAGCCTTTCACCAGCTTGGTGCCTATCAGATTGTGTCAAATTAGTCACTAGTTAATGGAACAGCCTGGGATGTAGCTTACCATGATGAGTTAGTTCTTGGCTCCACAGCTCTTTAGCTAGAGGGCATTTCTTGTCAACCTTTTTAAGACCAAGTTTAGTCTTAAAGCTTCTGCTACTGATTGATAGTAGCTAATGTCATTGTCTTCATGTATGAACATTAAATGTCATAACCTTGCCACAAGGCTTAATGAAGCTATTTTGGCCATGCTGTTAACACTTCTGCTTTTAATACCAAGTGTCTGCATTATCGGCTGTATGAGTAAAGTCTGTTTATTTTTAATTTGTTGATAAGTTTTGTGCTGGTTGAGAACATTTATCTGAGTGTTCCTTCTCAGATTGTTCAAAGTGGTCATGATAGTGACATTACGAGTGTTTGTATGTGTGTGCTTGTTAATTTCACTTACTTGGAGCCTCAGAAATGCACACTGACTGCTTATCATTTGGACTCTCTGGAACATTTTTTGTGCTTATAAATAACTGCCATCCTTGCTCATAATGTTGACAACTTACAGCAAGCAACCCTGATATTTTTGTTTCCTCTTCTGCTCTTAGCTTTCAAAATTTGAAATGCTGTGTGAAGTACTTGGGGACAAGGGGTCTTCTCTTCACTCCTCCAGATCTAGTCTAACCACACCAATGGTGCTCCTTTGTCCTCTGTTTCTGGATGGATTTAGCCAATGAAATCCTTGGCAGAGAATCAATTTCTAGATTCCTAAAACTTGAAACTCAGAAGTGATTTTTATTTCACTGTAAGTAGACAATCCATCGTTTCATAAATGAGAAAACTGAGGCCAGTATGAGGTGGATCAGTCAGTTCAGTCGCTCAGTCGTGTCTGACTCTTTGCAGCTCCATGGACTGCAGCACGCCAGGCTTCCCTGTCCATCACCAACTCCTGGAGCTTGCTCAAACTCATGTCCCTTTAGTCAGTGAGGCCTTCCAACCATCTCATCCTCTGTTGTACCCTCCTCCTCTTGACTTCAATCTTTCCTAGAATCAGGGTCTTTTCCAATGAGTCCAATAAGGTGGATAGTCTTGCTTTTAACTATTACACCTAGATTCTCAGAGACATTTAGTACTTTGACCATAATTGTGAACAGAAAGTAAATTATTTTACTTTGTAGAGAGGATGCTTTATAGAGCTTGACAGGATGACTATCATCAGTCAAGAAAGTAAAACAAGATAAGAGTTACTATTTTAAAAAGTAGTAAGTTGGAAGTAGCCTAGATGTCTACCAGCTGATGAATGGGTCCATAAACTATGGTATAACCATCTAAAATAATATCATTCAGCCACAAAAAGAAATGAAGTTCTGATAATTTTACAACCTTGATAAATCTTGAAAACATTATGCTAAGTGAAATAAGCTAATCACGAAGGACATTATATTCCATTTATATGAAGGTGTCTAAGGGAGGTAGACCTATAGAGGCAGAGAGTAGATCAGTAGTTGGCCTAGGGTTGGGTGGTAGAGTTGGGCTGAGGATGGTAAGGGAGGTGATGGCCAAGAGGTGCGGTTTCTTTTTGGATAAATTTTTATTGATTGCAGTGGGATTTCCCTAGTGGTCCAGTGGTTGAGACTTCACCTTCCAGTGCACGGGCTGTGGGTTTGATCCCTGGTTGGGAGGCAAAGATCCCACATGAGTTGCAGCCAAAAAACCAAAACATAAAACAGAAGCAATATTGTAACAAACTCAATAAAGACTTTAAAGTGGTCAATATCAAAAATCTTTAAAAAATAAAATTGATTGTGATAATGTAAGTACAACTCTGTGAATACAACAAAGTTGTTGAATTGTATACTTTAAATGGGTGAATTGTATAATGTGTGAATTATATCACAATAAAGGTATGAAAAAAATGTCAGTGTCACCAGAAATAAGGAACAAACAAAACCAAAAATATACACACACAAATATATGCATTATGAGTTTACTAAGACTCGCTTTCAGAATCTGTGAATTTTTAAAATAAATTTCTGATTATTATCATTACCAGGAAGTATATAAATCCATGTAATCTACTTGTTAGTACATTTATAGAGTTTGTTTTCCCCTCCAGTTTATGAGGTTTTGTTTTTATAAGTTTGCTGGTTTATGAGAAGAAAGATCCAAGTAGAAAACCAGATTTCTATAATGCTTTTATTTTAAGACTTGAAATCAAGTGTTAGTTGAAATTTACTTTGGTTTTTTATGTTTTGTGAGTTTTGGCAGTTCTTTCATATTGGAGGAGCATGTATATAAATGCTGCAAATTTAAACCTTCTAAATGCTAAATGTGTTCATGTTGTGGATTTCAGACTCTGACAATAAACATTTTTGTAACTTACAGGTTAATTTTTTTTCCATCTGATTCAGTGGTAAAACTTATGCCTTGTACCATTCAGATTCAGGTTGACTATAATAGAAATCATTATTCAAACAGTAGAGTAGCACCAGTCTTTCAGTGACACCTAAACTGAAAAGAGAATTAATAAAATGGTTTTAATTACATGCTTGTCTATTTGATAGGCAGTAAAAAAAAAAAAAAAGGAGAGTTTTCCCTTTGAAAAGTGAAAGGAGTCTATTTGGAAAAGGGGGTTGTCAATACAATTCCATGCATTGCGATCAGGAATTATTCTGAAAACTGTTGATGCATTAAACATAAGAGCCTTTGTTCGAACTCTTGCTCTAAAGGTGGCACCTTACAATCTAAAAATACTCTGATTAGGAATAAAAGTATTACTTTAAATCATGTAAAATCAATGTTTCTCTTTATGGAATATCTGCAGTTTTGACATTCATTTGTAACTAGTTTTGAAGATAAAATTATTTTATATTTAGTATCTTCTTTGGCTATGTCTTTTCTTTTTCCTGTGTGCAGCTAAAGTAGGTCATTCAGTTCATTTCAGTAGCGTTATGACTTTTCAGATGAACATTTTGAATTTAAGAGTAATTCTTTTAAAGCCAGTGATTAAGTACTTTCAAATGGTTATCATAGAGAGTTGTGGCAGAAATTGACATGTAAATCTTGAAACATAGCAGACTCTCAAATATATGATAAACAAGTAAGGAATGTGGAAGGGGGCTTTGTAGCTCCAAACCCTACCACCTCCCACTACTACTTTAACCAGAAAGCCCCAGAACGCCCCTTCCTGAAATTTACTATGTGCCTGAGGGAATAATCATCAGAGCCTATGGAGAGTGAAATTAAACTTTGTGATCTTTTTCAAACATCCAGACAGCATTCAAGTCTGGCATTGCCTGTAAGAAATAAAGGGCTTCCCTGGTGGCTCAGCAGTAAAGAATCTGCCTGCAATGGAGGAGCCACGGGAGACACAGGTTCGATCCCTGGGTCGGGAAGATCTCCTGGAGGAGAAAATGGCAGCCGACTCCAGTATTCTTGCCTGGAGAATCCCATAGACAATGGAGCCTGGTGGGCTACAGTCTGTGGGTCTCAAAACATCAGACACGACCAAAGTAACTTAGCTTGCACACATGCATAAGAAATAAATGCTCTTGATGGGTCCTTTTCTGAGGCATTAATCACCTCATTACCCAGGGAGCCGACTGAGTTCTCCCTATATCTCTAAGATGCCCTTGCTTATGGTCTCCTGCAGGATTTAATATTGTAGATTTGGATGGGATGATAATGATGATGATGACGATGACTGTCATGGAGATATTGATGTAATATCTCTTATAATGTCAGCACTCTGGGAAAACAAGGGACCAATTCTGTAGTAAGTGACCATGGATTTCCTTGGAGGTTGACAATGACGGGATTATCAGTGTAGCCAACATTCTTAGCACTTGAGCCAGTGTCTGAGAATGTAGAACAGTAATCCCTCTTCCATATTAGGAGAAGGAAGCATTTATCATTGAAAATAGCAGTCCTTTCAAAGAATTTCTCTATGACATTTGCTATGGGATGGATTCTTTTTATCATATAACTCGAGTGCCTTTCTGGGTAACACGTCTTCTGTTATTAAAGCATTGTTTTGGATACCCTTTAATGAACATATTACCTGCATCCTAGTATCTGGGTGTTATTTTGTATAGATTCTCAATTGTGATGCCTAATAGAGTTGAGACCCTGGTTTGGTCTTGGCTTAAATCTTATCACGTCTCTGAACGGTGAAGTGTCAACAGGAGATAAATCCCTTAGTGGCTGACTTTCTGGCTCCCCTTCCAAGAACTCCGTTTCTGAGCAGAACTGAGGAGTGTTGAAATGAGCTACAAATGGAGGTCACTGTAATTTATAGTTTTTTACGAGCCACCAAGCATAGCTCTTGAGTGGCAGCACACCACCATTTGTGACATTCCTGGGTCTGAAAAATCTGATGATAGTAGATCATCAGATCTACCATCTGATAGTAGGCAGCTGCTAACCAAGAAGGGGCCTGAAAATTCGTGGTCTTGAAAAGAACAAGCCGAGGGAGGAAACAGCAGAGGCAAGTTCATCACGAAATTAAGGAAGTTAGACGTTCAAGGCTCCTCACTTTTAGGCCCTGAGTGGGACTTACTGGGAGTCATTCCAAAGTGTCCTCTGAGGGGGTAAGAAGCTAGGTTGTAATCTGAATACATTTCTGGTAAATGGTTTGAAGAAAAGGAGAAGAATAAATGAATATGGTAACCATGCCAGAAGTATTCAGAAAGCTGAAGCCCTGTTTAACAAAAACACAAAGTATAAGATACAGTGAATATTTACTTGACATGAGAAAAGTAAATCTCCAAAATTACTGGAGTCTTGAGAGATTCAGGTCTCTTTCTTCTGAGATATCTCAGAACTAGGGGAAGTGGCCCTATTTATTCCTGTTTTTCTACTTTAGGCTTCCTTGGTGGCTCAGACAGTAAAGAATCAGCCAACAATATGAGACCTGGGTTCGGTCTCTGGGTGGGGAAGGTTCCCTGGAGAAGGGAGTGGCAACCCACTCCAGTATTCTTGCCTGGAGAAGTCCATGGACAGAGGAGCCTGGAGGGCTACAGTCCCGGGGTGGGGGGGGTCGTCGCAAAGAATCAGACATGACTGAGCAACTAACACTTTCACTTTCTTTCTACTTTAGTTTCTAAATGTTTTCTTCATTTCTTTTCTTTCTTCCTTTCTTGCTTTCCTCCTTTCTTTTTTTCCCCCTTCCTTCCTCTCTCTTCCTCTCTTTCACCCTTCCTTCATTATTTTCTTCTTCATTATACTTTGGTATATCCCCATAAGCTCTGGCTGGTATTTCATGGAAAAAAAAATTCTTTCTTAGAAAGCCAATGAAAGGAAAAGACTGGGAAAAACTATTCTAATTCCCAGAGATCACTTCCATACAAACCCCAGATTCAGAAGCGAGCCTCCTTTTGAGACAGGAAAGAAACAATCCCACTCCTTTCTTCCTCCCCCTCTTTGCAGAATTCTTAGTTTTAAGAGATTTCCAGATGTTTCTCATCCAGACATGTCCAGAGAAATAAATGAAAAACAGCATATATTTTAACTTGTTTTGGCTGTTAACGCCTCTCAGGCAGGCAATAAATATTATATTACTTTTTCCTTTGCCCAAGTCCATCCTAATGATAGCATACCTTAGGGCTGGTGGTAGGCAGTCTGATGTGTTGTTAGTGATTTTGGTAGATTGGAGAATATCAGTGATTACCAGTAGTAATAGGAGGCTCCTTTAGGAAGAAAATGTAGAAAAGCCCATTAATGCTTTTTGAAGCAAGAAGAGGATAGTTTTGTCTACAAACCGAAGGACGTGTAGCTTAAATGGTGTGAAGTTTTATACATATACAATTCCGCTGTCAGATCTGTCCTAGCCAAGGGAATTTGTCTCAGTAGACACCCCGCTGCAGATCATTACTGGGTTCAGGCTTCACTTTATGGCTTTCTGAAGCTATAGGCCTCCTGCTGGCCTCTAGTTTTGCATGTAGATGAGAAAAGAACCCTTGTGCAAAGTTTTTATAAGGATGTTTTAATGATGCTTTCCTGTTCCATCATGGGGAAGAGGGATCTCCGCCCGCATAAATAACTTGCCAGAGGTTCCCATTTCTGTTTATTTCAGATGAGAAGGACTGCTTCTCCTTCCACCCACCCACCCCGCAAACAATGGGATGTTCCTCTGCCCTTGGTCCACATACTCCCTCCCTAGTCGTTGGGTCCTGACTCCCTGCCCACTTTTCTTTTTTCTTGTTATCAGATAGTGGCTGTGTTAGGTGTTGGTTCAGTTCTGTCGGATTCTTTGCGAACCCACGGACTATGGGCCTCCGGGCTTCTCTGCCCTTGGAATTCTCCAGGCAAAAAGACTGGCATGGGTAGCCATTCTCTTCTTCATGGGATCTTCTTGACCCAGGGGTTGAACCTGGATCGCCTGTATTACAGGCAGATTCTTTACCATCGGAGCCGCTTACAGTAGTAATGAAATATTTCGTAGAATAGCTGAGATTCAACATGTAAGAAAAGTAGTGTCAACATTACTATCGCCCTAGCAATTTCAGGGCGTGATTTTTGTCCAAATGCTTTTTCATGAAACAAATGAAATTTTACAAAGCTGTATGCTTTTATTTTGTAGAAAATCACCATTAAAATGACTGACTTACATGGGAATGGCTACTTTTTAAAGCACTGATTTTTTTTTTCTTTTTTTTTTTTACAATATTTGTAATATAGTCTGAACAACTTGGGAGCCTGTTGGGCTTTTATGAAACATGCATTTCACAATTTGTGATGCCCCATTCTATTTTTTTTGCTTAATGTTTTATCATTAAAATTTGGAAAGTTTTCATATATGCAGTCACCTGATTTCATGTGAATGTGGTATCTGTTTGCATTGTTCACTGCCTGGTGTGGGTTACCCGATTGACAGTATTGAGGGCTGTTTTAAACATAGTTTTATAATTTAAAGAAAGCTTCAGAATTATAAGAATTTTCATCTGTAGTCTGCTGTAAAAACAATGAAGACACACAAAACTGAGACTCCATTGTTGACTCAAGTTGAATATATTAGATTATAAATTGTTGTCAATTAGTTGAATGTTCTGTGGTTTTTGTTGAAGACATCGCTAGATCCTTTCATTTAGTGGACAAGTACATGAAAAGTTGCCAGGAGCCTACCCTACTCTATTCTGTTCCCTTCCTTTTGAAACAATGGTAGCCACTTTTTTAAAATTAAAAGAGAAATAAATGGCTAGAAAAAAAGATTAAATATCTCACAAATCTATTGCAAAAAACAAAGCTGCTCATTGCAGCTGTCTCTAAAATTTAAAGACAGGAACAAACCAAATGACTATTAAGTCGGGGGCTGGTTGAATAGATCAGAGTACATGCATCTGAGCAAGTACCTTGTGGCTGTCTTTAAATTGCTGTGGAGAGATCTCTTGAATAAAAGGAGTGGAAACAGCACTGCCCAGGAAAGTGTACTTCACTAAATAGTGCTACTACTTATCTAAGAGGGGACGGGGTTGATTTGTGTATTTGGCTCCAAAATTGTGTCCATATTTTACATAAGTATAAAACAAAATTGATAAAATGACAGCAACTCTTATTCAAGAAATAAATGAACTCATTGTATATCTAGTTGCTGGTCTGACCAGCCAGAGACAAAACATTTCAAATGCTACAAAACTACAGAAGTTTGACTACAACCTCAGCTGATTATACTCTAAGATCTTTTAAAAATAAAGGGGTGGGGTGCAAAATAAAATTTCAATGTTCTCACAGTCTTATTTAGTTGGAAACTGTTGTGCATATTGTTGTGGGTATAGAAAGTAAGTGACCATGTTTTTGATCAGAAGAAGGAAGATAGAGGTGTGAGATCAGTGTGATTGTATAAAAAGTCCTGACACTCTGAATTGAGTCAGAAATATCACAATGAATCTATTTTTTTAAGATTTTTTAATTTAAAATTTATATTTTAATTGAAGGATAATTGTTTTACAGAATTGTGTTGGTTTCTGCCAAACAACAACAAATATCAGCCATAGGTATCCATATGTCCCCTCCCTCTTGAACCTCCTTCCCATCTCCCTCCCCATCTCACCCTTCTAGGTTGTCACAGAGACCCTGTTTGCATTCCCTGAGTCATACAGCAAATTCCTTTTGGCTATCTTTTTTATATATGGCAATGTAAGCTTCCATGTTACTTTCTTCATACATCCCACTCTCTCCTTCCTCACCCAATACTGTGTCCGTAAGTCTGTTCTCTATGTCTGTGTCTCCATTGCTGCCCTGCAAATAATTTCATCAGTACTGTCTTTCTAGATTTTATATATATATATGCATTAGTATATGATAATTGTTTTGATGTGGGCCATTTATAAAGTCTTTATTGAATTTGTTATAATATTACTTCTGTTTTATATTTTAGTTTTTTGGTCGTGGTGCATGTGGGGTCTTAGCTCCCCAACTAGAAATTGAACCTGCACCCATGGCATTGGAAGGCAAAATCTTAGCCACTGGACAGCCAAGGAAGTCCCCAGATGAGTTTATTTTTTAAATGCTAATTTCTTAAATTCATCCTTTAAAAGTACCTAAAAACAATGATCATCCATCTAAGTAGCCAAGAGTACACCTAGAGTCCACATTGAGGTTTACTGGAAGGAACCACTTTGAAGGAATGGCTGATTTCACATGCATGGCAAGAAGTTAACTAAAAAAAAATGCACAACTTAATAGGTGAGAATTATGTTTTAGTTAGTGAGTATACTGAGGATTTAAGCCACTGTCTAGTCAAAGCTATGATTTTCCCAGTAGTCATATATGGATGTGAGAGTTGGACCATAAACAAGGCTGAGTGCCAAAGGATTGATACTTTCAAAAGCTGTGGTTTTGGAGAACACTCTTGAGAGTCCCTTGGACTGCAAGATCAAACCAGTCAATCCTAAAAGAAATCAACCCTGAATATTCATTGGAAGAACTAATGCTGCAGCTGAAACTCCAATACTTTGGCCACCTGATTCAAAGAACTGACTCAATGGAAAAGGCCCTGATGCTGGGAAAGATTGAGAGCAGGAGAGGTGGGTGACAGAGGAGGAGATGGTCGGATGGCATCACCAACTTGATGGACATGAATTTGAGCAAACTCTGAGACATAGTGAAGGAAAGGGAAACCTGGTGTGCTGCATGCAGTCCATGGTGTCCCAAAGAATCGAACATGACTGAGTGACTGAACTAAACTGATAAGCCTGGGAAATATCCTCTTGGATATTAACAGCTCTTAGGGGCAGTTGTGAAGAGGTAAAGGCTTAACCAGGATAGTTTTTCTGTCAAAAACCAGATAGTTGAAACAACAAAAGATTACGTTAATTAAAGAAAACCAGGCATCTAAAGTTAATGAATTTAGTGGTTTTCTATGTATGGGGAGATGCAGGAGTCTGAGCTCATTGAAATCATTCCTTGGCTATGTGCCTCAGTTATCTAAGTCCAGTATCCTGGTTTCCTTCATCCTGACGGTTCTCTGGGTACACAGCTGGGGCTGCAGTGGTTGATGGCAGAAACATCCTTTGTTTACTGACATGGTAGATGACATTTTTTGTCCACAGATATTTGAGATGACTTAGAATATCTTGTTGCCCTACCACACAGCAACATAACTATCAATGATTACTGGTCTTATCAGAAAGTCTCTCCAAGTTGGGTCAGCTTGAGCATGAACAAGCTTATGGATTGCAGTAAGGGGTCGGGGGGAACTAACCTGTTTTGGTCACTGATTTGAAAATGTTAAATAAAGGAAAATAATAAAGAATTTATCTTATTTTTTTCTGTAAGGCTTGATTTCATGGTAATTCTATATATGAATAGGTGACAAGAGTAAGTTCCTTTTTATAGAATATGGCAGCTAATACATGAAGAAGAAATTATGGGAATCTTTAATCACCATTTGCATCCTTATTGAAATACTGTTTCTAAGGCAAAGATCACCAATCACTAAAAGAAAATCTTTTATTTCCTTCTCATAGGAATACATAACATCATCTGTGAACTAATCTCCCCTGACTCCCCCCCAAAATAATTAATAAACCTGGATTTGATCAAGCTTCCAAATCTGTCAGCTTGTAAGAAACACAGGGGTCAGAGGGTCATGTTACATGACATTATAGAATTACCACCAGCAAGATCTAGATTGTGGGGAAGTGCTGTAGGCCAAGTGATCTGGCTTCTTCAACAATAGCAAAAATCTTGAAAGGGAAATGGGGATGGAGACCTTGTGAATTAGGTTAGTCCTTTCAGCCAGCCTTACTGAAATCTGATTCAAACAAGTGTGTTTGTGTGTGTGCAGGCTTATACTAGATATACAAATACATATAAAATCTGTATGTGAAATACGCATCTACATGCAAATGTTTATGTATATATAGTGGCCCTAGTGGCAAAGAGCCCGCCTGCTAGTTCAGGAGACATAAGAGACACGGGTTCAGTCCCTGAGTTGGGAAGATTCCCTGGAGAAAGAAGTGGCAACCCACTCCAGTATTCTTTTTTTTTTTTTTTTAGTGTATTTATTTTAATTGGAGGCTAATTCATTTCAGTTCAGTCACTCAGTTATGTCCGACCCCATGGACTTCAGCACACCAGGCCTCCCTGTCCATCACCAACTCCCAGAGTTTACTCAAACTCATGTCCATTGAGTAGGCGATGTCATCCAACCATCTCATCCTCTGTCATCCCCTTCTCCTGCCTTCAGTCTTTCCTAGCATCAGAGTCATTTCAGATGAGTCAGTTCTTCACATCAGGTGGCCAAAGTATTGGGGTTTCATCTTCAACATCAGTCCTTCCAGTGGATACTCAGGACTGATTTCCTAGAGGGTGGACTGGCTGGATCTCCTTGCAGTCCAAGGGACTCTCTCAAGAGTCTTCTTCAACACCACAGTTCAAAAGCATCAGTTCTTTGGCACTCAGCTTTCTTTATAGTCCAAACTCTCACATCCATACATGACTACTAGAAAAACCATAGGCTTGACTAGACAGACCCTTGTTGGCAAAATAATGTCTCTGCTTTTTGATCTGCTGTCAAGGATGGTCATAACTTTTCTTCCAAGGAACAAGCGTCTTTTAATTTCATGGCTGCAGTCACCATCTGCAGTGATTTTAGAGCCCCCACAAATAGTCTGCCACTGTTTCCACTGTTTCCCCACTTATTTGCCATGAAGTGATGGGACCGAATGCCATGACCTTAGTTTTCTGAATGTTGAGCTTTAAGTCAACTTTTTTACTCTCTTTCAGTTTCATCAAGAGGCTAATTTCATCAAGGAAGCTAGTTACTTCACAATATTATAGTGGTTTTTGCCATACATTAACATGAATTAACCATGGATATACATGTGTTCCCCATCCTGAACCCCGCTCCCACCTCCCTCCCCATCCCATCCCTCAGGGTCATCCCAGTGCACCGGCCCTGAGCACCCTGTATCATGCATTGAACTTGAATTGGCGATCTATTTCACATATGGTAGTATACATGTTTCAGTGTTACTCTCAAATCATCCCACCCTCGCCTTCTCCCACTCTAGTATTCTTGCCTCAAGAATCCCATTGACAGAGGAGCCTGGCAAGCTACAGTCCATAGGGTCGCAAAGAGTCAGACACAACTGAAGCAACTTAGTAGTACGTACGCATAGGTATGTATGTTTGTACGTGACAGGGAAATTTGCTTCCTGACTGAATATTTTTATATATGATGCATATTAATATATTTACAAGCTATTTAATAGTTATTGAAAAATTAAAGTCATACTAGACGATTATGAATGGAGTCGATGACTAAATTTTAGAGTTTTCGACATCAAGTAGGATATTTTGTTTGGGCTGTCATAACAAAATACTACAGACTGGAGGGCTTCAGCAACAGAAACTTACTTTCTCATAGTTCTGCAGGCTAGACGTCCAAGATCAAGGTCTTGACAGGCTTAGTTTCTACTGAGACTTTTCTCCCTGGCTTGCAGGTGGCCACCCTTGTGCTGTGTCCTCACATGTTCTTTCTGCTGTGTATGTGTCTGTCTGTCTCCAAATTCCCTCCAATTATAAGGACTCCAGTCATACTAGATAAGTATGTCTTATCAGTTCGTTTTACCTTCATTACTTCTTTAAAGGTCTTATCTCCAAATACAGTCATTATTTCTATCATCAAAGGTACTGAGGGTTAGAGCTTCAACTTGTGGATTTGGGGGTTGAGGACAAAATTCAACTCATCCCAGAATATGTTTTAATGATTTGAGTTGCTGCTGCTAAGTCGCTTCAGTCGTGTCCGACTCTGTGCGACCCCATAGACGGCAGCCCACCAGGCTCCCCCGTCTCTGGGGTTCTCCAGACAAGAACACTGGAGTGGGTTGCCATTTCCTTCTCCAGTGCATGACAGTGAAAAGTGAAAGCTCAGTCATGTGCGACTCTTCACGACCCCATGGACTGTAGCCCACCAGGCTCCTCTGTCCATGGGATTTTCCAGGCAAGAGGACTGGAGTGGGTTGCGATTATCTTCTCCAGATCTGAGGTGACAGATTTATATCTTTAAGTTCAAAAAACAAGTTAGCTAGTTTCCGTGGTCTATTATATGTGTGTGTGTGGGTGTATTCTTTTTCATAGTCTTTTATAGTTTATTATAGGATATTGACTATAGTTCCCTGTTCTATACAGTAGAACCTCATTGTTTATTTTAGACACGGTATTGCGGGGGGGGGGGAACCCTTCTTAACTCCATGTTGTAACTCTTTCTTTGACTTGCTTTTCATTCTTTTTGTTCTTATAACCATACAGAATGGCCTGCCTCAGAGAATCCCGCCCCTCTGCCAGACTGTTAAACGGAACTGCCTTTGTTCAAAACCCTGTTCACCTGTAGATGGCAGGAAGGAAGAAACTAGCACATCTGATGCCTGAGACTTGGCCATTCTAAGAGATATTTGCAAGATTAATGGCCCTTTTGGGCTTCCTTCATACCTCAGTTGGTAGAGAATCCACCTGCAGTGCAGGAGTCTGCCTACAGTGCAGGAGACCTGGGTTCCATTCCTGGGTCAGGAAGATCCCCTGGAGAAGGAAGTTGCAACCCACTCCAGTATTCTTGCCTGGGATACCCCATGAACAGAGGAGCCTGCAGCCCATGGGGTTGCAAGAGTCTGACACGACTCAGTGACTAAACCACAATGGCCTTTTTGTTTGGTTTCCTTACCTCCCCGAGTCCCTGTTCTATAGAAGAACCTGGCATCCAGATCTGGATAAGATGGTTATTTTGAGACATTAGTATGCCATTTTTTGATCAGTTGGCATAAAGTTGTCTTCCTTGCCTCCAATCCACTGGTGAACGGAGCAAGCTTGGACTTTGTAACAATAGTACCTGTATCTACTAATCCCTAACCCTCCTCTTCCTCTCCCCTTTGGTAATCATAAATTTGTTTTCTGTATCTGTGCTGCTGCTAAGTCGCTTCAGTTGTGTCCGACTCTGTGCGACCCCATGGACAGCAGCTCACCAGGCTCTTCTCCACAGGACTCTCCAAGCAAGAATACAGGAGTGGGTGGCCATTTCCTTCTCCGATATCCTATATCCTATATCTGTGAGTCTGTTCTATTTTGTAAATAAGTTCATTTCTACCATATTTTAGATTTCATATATAAATATCATATGATATTAGTCTTGCTCTGTCATACTGAGTATGCCAATCTCTACGTCCATCCATGTTGCTGCAAATGGCATTATTTCATTCTTTTTATGGCTGAGTAGTAGTCCATTGTGTGTGTGTGTGTGTGTGTGTGTGTGTGTGTATGTGTATATATATATATATATATATATATATATATATATATATATATATATACCACATCTTCATCCACTCAGCCATTGATGGACACTTAGGTTGCTTCCATGTCTTGGCTATTTTAAGTAATACTGTATTTAAGTAATACTGCTGTAAACATCGGTGTGCCTGTCTCTTTTTGAATTAGAGTTTTCCCCAGATGTATTCCCAGAAATGTGTCAACTCTGTTTTTTTTGAGGAACCTCCATACTGTTTTCCACAGCAGCTATACCAATTTACATTCCCACCAACACTGCAGGGGCATTCCTTTTTCTTCACACCCTCTTCAGCATTTATTATTTCAATGACCTGTTTCTTGATGTCCAACAAGCAGAAGCCCGTGGAGAACACCTAGCCACTGAGTCATGGTACATAGTTTCACTTGCAATCATTTGACAGTTTCTGCTTTGTTCCTATGCTGGTTTCCTTCTCTTTTCTTTTGACACTTTTGCAACACTGAGGTTAGAGCATCATCTAATCACATGAAAACAGTTCTGCACTGTTTTTGGAATTTTTTTCCCTTAGAAAGAGGCAAACCATTAAATATGATGTTAACTCTTTTCATTTAATTTAACTTGAGAAAGGATGTTCTTCATAGTTCACGTCTGTAGCCTTTTTTTTTACTTGGAGGATAATTGCTTTACAGTGCTATGCTGGTTTCTACTGTACAACAATGTGAATCAGCCATAACTGTACATATGTATGTATCCCCTCGCTCTTGAGCTTCCCTCCCACCCATCCCCATCCTGTAGGCTTTTTTAATGACAATGAGCTCTGAAAAGTTTGAATACAATTTTTCATTCACTATTCTTACAGCCTAAATATAAACTAACATTCAAGTAATGACTTCTCTCCCTTTATCTGTTTAATTACAAGTTTGATATACATATTGATATCATGTCTCTCTTAGTCATACACCCCTTACACAAATTACTTTCCATGTGTAATAAACTGAAAATGGAAATTATGACTCATCTAATTACTTTTTCATTTCTTCATTGTTCCTTTTGGAAAACTAGCACTGGAAAACAGAAATGATTTTCCTTTTGATGTATTAACTTACGATGGGGAAAAAAAAAACTTACTTTAAGCTTCATAGATTGGCTTTTCCAGAATGCCAAACAGTTATCACTGATTATATTAGGGCAATTATGGATGGCATTGTGATTCTTTAAGAGAGTGTTCACATTTTTTGAGACACATACCAATAGTATCAGGATTTTCTTTAAAACACTTAAGCAGAGACAACAAAAGAGATGGAAGATACACATATGGGAAAATTCTGATAATTATCCAGTGTGGATAACTGGTATGAGTTCATTGTGGGTTCTCTCTCTTTTTGTGTATTTTACAGCACTTCCCAGCAAAAAGTTAGTGTCCTGACATAATTAGCATTACTACATAGTGACTTCATAGACAAATATGTACCAGTCAGTATTAATATTTGCTACATTGATTCCGACCATTTGTTTTCCTAGAGATAGAGGCATTCCTAGCAGGCCTAATATTACACAGTATGCTGGGAAATGTACTCATCAAGAATCTTGAATCAAGGGAAGGGCAAAATTCTACAGTTAGTAGGAAGCATTTTTGAGTATGGCTCGTTTGCAGCAAAGGATTAAATAATTTTGTTTTCTTTAAAAATCTTGGGCACTAAAAATCATAATTTTTCAGACATGCCTACTAGTATTAGGATGATTCTGACTGAGAATCTGTCACCTCACATTTAGTTCCATCTGTTTACCTTAGAGATGTCATTTCTTAGGCTGAGCAGACATTTTTAGTTGCAAGCATGATATTATTGACTATAGAGATGTCATCCTATTAATTATGCAAGGGTTATAGGTAGTGAGTTTGGCATCTTCCCAAGGTCATTTTGATGCTCCTAACAAAGTGTCGAGTTTTACCACATCTTCAAGTTTTGAAAGATCCTTGCTCAGTGTCATGTTAGCACTATTTTAGTTTCCACTACAGTGAAACTGCCCAACTACCCTGACATATTAGGACATCGGTCTGATAAAAGTTTATATGAGCTACAGAAATTTGATGATAGTTTAGTATTATGATTAGAAGGACCTAACTGCTGCATCAGAACCTTGTAAAAGCTACACTGAGAAAAAGCATTTATGGGATATTATTCACAGTTATCTATTTTTAAAAAATAGTATACATAAGATGTAGAAGTGAGGAAGAAAAATTGTTTGAAAGAATTGTCTTTTCAGTTCATAGCATGGATTAATTGGGCTTTCCAGGTGGCTTAGTGGGCAAAGAATTTGCATGCAATGCAAGAGACACAGGATCCCTGGGTCGGGACGATTCCCTGGAGGAAGGTGTGGCAACCCACTCCAGTATTCTTGCCTGAAGAATCCCATGGGCAGAGGAACCTGGCGGGCTGTAGTTCATAGGGTTGCAAAAAGTCAGTCACAACTGAAGTGACTGAGCACATGGATTAATTGGGAATAGACCTGCATAGGTGATGTATGTTTAAGTTAAGAAAAGAATGAGTTTTTCCTTTGTAGTAACCCTTATCAAGACTGAACTAACTTAATGACCATAGATGAAAGAAGTAAACTTACGTATCCTCTTGAGCTAAAACTTACTGCTATCTTAGGAATTTTCTAGGCAGTACTTCTGCTTTGCAAGGAGAGCTTTCAGGCATCCCCAGGGGCCTCTCCTTGTCAAGTGGACCATCTGGGGGTGGGAATGGGAGAGCTATTTCAGGGCTAGATGAGTCCCTACAGAGCGACAAAAGTAAAAAGGACATTATATCTCCCCTGTGGAGTTGACTTGTTCTTCTTTTAAACATTCTTAGATAGAAAAAAAAAACTTTACTGAAATATGGTAAGTATTAAGGAAGCACCTACTTGAATAGAGCTGCAGCCTGTTAGTTCTGTGGTCTGTTACTTAACCTCTGTGAAAACTTGATTCCCTTATCAGGAATGGGATAAAGTTACATTACAGGAATTGTTCTACGAGTCAGGCAAATAGAAAGGGACTGCCTTAGTGCCTGAGACCCTGAGGCTGGAATGTCATATTCAAGAAATGGCAGCAGCTACTTATGTGACCAGGGCTTCCCTGGTGGCTCAGTCGGTACGGAATTCATGAGAATTTCTCATGCAATGCACGAGAAAGAGGGGAAGCGGGTTTGATCCCCGAGTCGGGAAGGTTCCCTGGAGAAGGATATGGCAACCCACTCCAGTATTCTTGCCTAGGAAATACCATGGACAAAGGAATCTGGCAGGCTACAGTCCATGGAATTGCAAAGAGTCAGACATGACTGAGCGACTATACCACCACCACTTATGTGAATGGAGAAGGGTTGGATGGGGTAAAACTAAGATGGTTCAATCTGATTAAGGTTTTTAACTATGTTCTATCAGCAATAACAAAATCTCTATATTTTCATTTCACCCCATACCATGTATTTAATGGGCCTCCCTGGTGGCTCAAATGGTAAAGAATCCGCCTGCCAATGCAGGAGACCAAGGTTCGATCCCTGAATTGGGAAGATCCCCTGGAGAAGGAAATGGCAACCCACTCGAGTGTTCTTGCCTGGAGAATTTCATGGGCAGAGGAGCCTGACGGGCTCCATACAGTCCACGGGGTCACAAAGAGTCGGACACGACTGAGCGACTAACACTTCCACTTTCATGTACTTAACATACAGATACTATTTATGATGATGTGTTAATCATATTGTTACTAATACTATTATCTCTGTGAACTCTTGTCAAAATAATACTGCATAAATAATAGACCTCTGTAAAACTCGAGCAGACATAGCAATCATTTTTCCTGTTCATGGATCTGTGGACTGGGCACGGCTCAGCTGCTCTACGATAGTATTGGATACAAGCTGCAGACTGAGTTTCCCTCTGCTCCACATTCCCATCCTCCTGTTGGTAGCCAGATCATGTTCCTTTGCAAAGTGATGGTGTCCACCGAGAAGGCAACCCCCACAGTGCAAGCATGTGTCAAGCATTGGCCTGGGTCAGGTCCACTCATGTCCAGTGGCCAAAACAAAACATAGACTGAAACCCAGCGTCTGTGGAATGGGAAAATAATATTCTGCCTGCAACAGGGGGAAAAGCAAGTGAATGTTTCCTGCCTAATGATTCAAATGATTAAAATGATTATCATCATCATTATTATTAATTGCCTCTGGTTACATTATTATACATTGACAGTTTCTAAGAGCAGTGAGCAGGTCTGCAGGATACAGCTGAGGTTTCTGGGTTGTGATTGTTTACTCTGGGGGCTTTCCAGATGGCTCAGTGGTAAAGAATCCACCTGCAGTGCAAGAGACACCAGAGACCTGGGTTCGATCCCTGGGTCGGGAAGATCCCTTGGAGAAGGAAATGGCAACCCTCTCCAGTATTCTTGTCTGGGGAACCCCATGGACAGAGGAGCCTCCAGGCTACAATCCATAGGGTCGCAAAGAGCTGGACACAACTGAGCAACAGGGCTTCATAAATATGACCAGTATGTGAAGCCCAACAAACAAAGGCATATAAAAATTATAAAGCACACTGGTGCTTCTCTGGTATCATTAATGATCACATCTAGCTGAAGAGGTGTTCTACTTGTTTTATTAGTCTTCTTTATTCCATCTCACTCGCCCTTTAGTCCTGCTGCAGTGTCAATATGTACTGTTCTTTTCATTTCTTTGTGGAGAGTTTCCTCTCTTACTGAAGGCAGAGTTTCAGGAGCTTGTTCAGCATTGTTACAGGTGAATTGGAAACAGCTGTAAAGCAACTAGTGGCTGTTGTTTTGGCATAGGTACCACGGCATGCCCGTGGTACGTTTGTGTGTAATTATCATAGAGGTGGCTTTTAAAATACATCCACCTTGCTGGTTGGACTTGCCACTCACCACTTTTAAGTGCTTCTTTTTTTCAGACTGTTTTCTTTTACCTCCGCATGACCCCAAACAAATCAATCAGGAGCCCTCTGGTTGAAAACTCTTCCAATATATGATGTGACACCGGCAGAATGTATTAAAAAAGAACTGTGTTTCCCTCTGAAAGTACAATAACTCAGAGCATCAGACACGTTCAGGAGAGAAATCCAGCCTAAAGGAGCGTCAGAGGCTGCTGAGGGTTTTGTGCCGGAGGGAGCAAGTGGACTGGCAAGGTTTGTCTTCCTGCTTGCCTGCAGATGGTATTGCCTATTTTCTTTTTTTTTTCTGTACTGGAGTGGGCGGAGAGGGCTGTTTTAGCTGCCATTGATGAAAATCAAACTCCCAATGTCTGATGGCAGGCTGCTATTTCACGCTCTGCCATTTTTTGTTTCAGCAGAAATTGAGTTTGTTGGGTTTTTTGCTGGTGGTATTTGCCTCTCCTGAAGTAGAGAGACTGCAGCATTTAGTTAAGGGTTCAGCATGCTTTGCTTCCATTCAGATTCGAGTGCCTGGGTATCCTGCTTCTGATGTGCTAAATAGGAACACCTCCATGCAGGCTGGAAAACAGCGTCGTGAATAACATGACAGTCTTGAAGAAATGCCAAAAAAACTTTGATGTTAGTCTCTAGATACCCACTTTGTATGCTCTAGGGACATTAGACCGATCTTACATATCAAATTCAATTATTCTTTATAAAAGCCAAATTATTTATCACCACGTGAGATGTATTTTGACAGGGTTGTTTCTATGTATACAGTTTTTTGTTTTGTTTTCTGGGTGTTTTGGGGGGTTGTTTGTTTTTTGTGTATATGTTTAGCATGGTAAAATCTTTGCCCATCATTTCAGGTAAGAAGCAGAGATGTGGAGGAAGAATATAAAGGGAAATTTTATTTCAGCTCCCCTCCCCTTTTACTTTTTGGCATTCAACACTAAATTACGGTTAAAAAAAAATACCACATTTCAAATTCACCAAAGTATTATTCTGCATGTGGAAATGAGCTGTTTAGACAATCTAAAATCTTTTGTGATGAGAACTTAAATAGTCAGATGAAAACTTGGTTTTACCTTTATTGATACTTATGGAACTGAAGTCTAGCCTGCCTTTAGAAGGCAAGTTCCTGGGGGTTTTTTGTTTTTTAAATTATTATTGTTTTAACAGAGTTATCATAAGTATGGCTGAGTGCTTTGGAGGACAGTCTTACCTTCTGTCTTAAAACATCTTGGGATGTAAAATGAAAAATGTTTTGACATGTTTCCTCCCTCATCAGTGAATATTGTGGGTCAAAGCTTTCTATGATAGATATTTAACTTTGATCAGCATCTCATTTCTTCTTGGCTCCTAGCAAGCTTCTAGGTATTTAAATCTCTTAGTGCTGTTTTGTAGCTTAGTTGCCTCTCCTTCAGCTAAGAATCCACTTCCTCTGCAAGTGATGGTAATTTGTTTGTGAGCTGCCTGGAGCACAGCAGATCACAAGCCAAAGAAGATCTGAAGTGTAAAGAATCCCTCTAGGAATCCCATCAAGTACAGTCATTTGGTTTCTCACACATCCCAGTAATGGCTGCTTCCTGAAATTCTCCATCTTCCTTTTCCAACCTTCCACTGCATTTTAACGAAGGTGATATTGTATAGCTGCCTTAAGTCAGCTTTAAAAGAAGAAATTTGCTTTTACCTAGTCAGTCATGGCTCCTCTCACTTGCATATCTTATTCCAGTTCAACAGAAGTGAAATCTTAAATGCAAAATTATGTTGTTTGTGTCCAGAGACATTCACTGGAAAGTCTAACCTGAGCTGTTCATAGAGTTAGAACGGATAGTGCATCTATAAGTCTGTAACATGTCCATTCATTTCCTGTAGATTTTTTTTTTATCGAGTAGGTTGAAATTGATGAATAAATTATGTCCATTTTATTCTGGTCTGTGACAGTATGTAGATCTGTTACCTAGCATGCATTCTATACATTTGCAGAGTGGTTTTCTCAGCACCAAACCTCATATTACAACATCATTTGACTCAGGAATGTAAGAGGTTCTTTGAAATTATGAGTTCTGTTTTACTTCCCTGTCCTTAATCATCCTATGTCAAAAAATACTAATTTTTGTTGGGTTTCTGACCATATCTTTGCATATTGACTTCATGTTTTGCTATAGCATAGCTGTCAGCATTTTTTTAGAAAAATAATTCTCTATTTTTAATCTGCTGTCAAACAGTTTATCCCAGTGCATTTTTTGTCTTCCAGTTTTCTTCTAAAACTTTCATTACCCGTTAAGGACATTATGCGAATTTACCCTAAAGTTGTCCAAATTTCCTTATAACATAGGTTGTTGTTGTTATTACAGTAAGAATAAACTTTCTTCTGATGTTGCTCAGTAATGCACCACATTGAAATTATTTAGACAAGAAAACATGTCTCTCAAATTGTCATTTGAAGGGACGATAGCCATCTTACAAAAATACATGCTTGATTCAACCCCTTTTGGAATGGTGTGTCAGCTTCATCACACATGTGATTATCTTTAATAGGGTGTTCTGAGTAACTATGATGGAATGAATGTCTTCTTAATTAGCAATCATTCAGTTCAGTAATTATAAACAATTACCATATTTTGTATTATTGTGAGTCCTGTGAGATGCTGAATGTCTACATACTCCAAAACATACTCTGAACTTTACTTTTCATTCTTGAAATTCAGATTTTAACTTCCCTTAGCTGTCTCTGTTTGTTACCTTCATTCTGAGTTCCCTGATGTCAGCTCAGTCGTGTCTGACTGTTCAGCGACCCCGTGGACTGTCGCCCATCAGGCTCCTCTGTCCATGGAATTCACCAGGCAAGAATATGGGAGTGGGTTGCCATTTCCTCCTCCAGGGGATCTTCTTGACCCAGGGATCAACCTGTATCTGTTGTATCTCCTGCATTGGCAGGCGGATTCTTTAGCACCGTGCCACCTGGGAAGTCCTACCTTCATTCAGCAAGTGTATATTAAGAGCCTGTTATGGGCCAGGCCTGAGCTAATCACCAATGACCCTAAGGGAAAAAGGCACAGCTCTGCCCTTCAGTTTGGAAAAGTAAATACATGTTAAATACAAGTGTGAGTGCTAAGATGGAGGTGTTTAAGGTGACAGTTGGAACACTAATGTGTGGAAGGGTTTAGTGTCTTCCTGGGCTTCATAAATGAAATGACCCTCGAAAGATGCATAGCTACTTTCCAGGGTGCTGAAGGAAGGACGTTCCAGTCAGGTGGACCGATGGGAACAGTCTGATGTGGTTCAGAAACTGTAAGCAAGTAGCTGTGATTGGAGCAGAATTCACCAACAAGGCATCACGAGAGAGTGAGAGAATTAACTCTAGGCCACGGCCGCATTGTCAAGGACATGTGTAACAATCCAAAGAGTACATCTTTCTTCTCTAATCAATGGAGGGCTATTAATAGATTTAAACTTGATCCACTTTGAATTTTAAAAAGACGTCTTCATTAGCTGTTGGAAGGGTAAATTTGGTGAATGCTACAGAGGCAAAGTGTATCAGGTAGGAAGCTGTTGTTAGAGGCATAGAGGATCTCTGTGCCCTGAGATGGAGAGAGGACAGGTTCAATAGACGTTAAGGGGGTCAAGCTAACAGGACGGGGAGACCAGCTGGATAAGGAAGGAGTTTAAGATAACCATACTTGTGGCTGGGGGACTGGTAGGTGGTGATATCCTTCATTCTTCAAAGTAAGGGATGTAGGAGAACACAGCTTGAAAGGAAGGCAGATGTCAGTTTTCCTTTTGAATAGACTGAATTTGAAACCTGAGATCTGTCTATATGGAAAGGTCATAGAGGCCCTTGAATCTGTAGCTCTGAATCTCAAGAAAAGGCTTGGGGTTAAAGATACAGATTTAAGTCATAATGAAATAAAATGACTGTCATTTATGTAAGACATTCTACACGCTAGACTCTGTGCTGTTGTTGTTGATTACTCGCTAAGATGTGTCCAACTCTTTTTTGACCTCATGGGCTATAGCCAGGCTCCTCTGTCCATGGGATTCTCCAGGCAAGAATAATGGATTGGGCTGCCATTTCCTTTTCCAAGGGATCTTCCCAACCCAGGGATTGAACCTGAGTTTCCTGCATTGGCAGGAGATAATTTTTTTTTTCCTCTTTTAAAAATTTTTGTATTAATTTATTTTAATTGGAGGCTAATTACTTTACAATATTGTAGTGGTTTTGGCCATACATTGACATGAATCAGCCATGGGTGTACATGTGTCCCCCATCCTGAACCCCCCTCCCACTTCCCTCCCAATCCCATCCCTCTGGGTCATCCCTGTGCACTGGCCGTGAGTGCCCTGCCTCATTTATCGAACCTGGACTGGTGATCTATTTCACATATGGTAGTATGCAGCCATGAAATTAAAAGACGCTTACTCCTTAGAAGGAAAGTTATGAACAACCAGGATAGCATATTTAAAAGCAGAGATATTACTTGGCCAACAAAGGTCCATCTAGTCAAGGCTATGGTTTTTCCAGTGGTCATGTATGGATGTGAGAGTTGGATGGTGAAGAAGGCTGAGTGCCGAAGAATTGATGCTTTTGAACTGTGGTGTTGGAGAAGACTCTTGAGAGTTGAGAAGATCCAACCAGTCTATCCTAAAGGAGATCAGTCCTGGGTGTTCATTGGAAGGACTGATGTTGAAACTGAAACTCCAGTACTTTGGCCACCTCATGTGAAGAGTTGACTCATTGGAAAAGACCCTAATGCTGGGAAGTATTGGTGGCAGGAGGAGAAGGGGATGACAGAGATGGCTGGATGGCGTCACCGACTCAATAGACATGGGTTTAGGTGGACTTCAGGAGTTGGTGATGGACAGGGAGGCCTGGCCTATTGCCATTCATGGGGTCAGAAAGAGTTGGGCACGACTGAGCAACTGAACTGAATATACATGTTTCCATGCTAGTCTCTCAAATCATCTCACTCTTGCCTTCTCCTACGGAGTCCAAAAGTCTGTTCATTACCTTTATGTTTCTTTTGCTGTCTCGCATATAGACTCATTGTTGCCATCTTTCTAAATTCCGTATATATGCATTAGTATACTGTATTGGTGTTTTTCTTTCTGACTTACTTCACTCTGTATAATAGACTCCAGTTTCATCCACCTTATTAGAACTGATTCAAGTGCATTCTTTTTAATAGCTGAGTAGTATTCCATTGTGTATATGTACCACAATACATATCTTATCTATTCGTCTGGCAGGCGATTCTTTACCACTGAGCCACCAGCAAAACCCCAGACCCTGTGCTAGTTTTTTGTATGTGTGTGTATATATATCTATAATATATATAATATATTAAATATATATTATTTTCATCTTTAGTATAACTCTATAAACAATATATGATTACCCTCACTCTATTGAAGGATAACTACATCTTAAGAGTGGTGAGAACTTGTGCAAGCTTCCACATCTAATCATTAACCGGTCCAACACTGAAACCAAACATATATCATTAAAATTATGTCCACTGCCTTTTCCATTATTTTGTCTTAGGAAAATGGGTAGAAAGGGATAGAAGTGGTGACAGGCTATGTGTACATTTGGATTGGAGAGCCATACAGAGAATATTGGAATATTGGCAGATGAGATTTTATCTTATTGGCAGGAGGGAACAGTGAAAGTGTTTAGCAGGGTAATTAGAAAAAAATGGAAGTGATTTCAAATGAAGTATACAGAATGGACACTGGAAAGAGATGTAATATTAATGTCCTTTTGGTTACAAGTAACAGAAACCAGCTTAAGCCAAAGGGATTGTTTATTGGAAGAATCCCAAGAAAGTCTCCCAGAAACAAAGTAAAAGGTTAACAGACAAGAAATGGAGCAGTTTGTGGAATTTCTCCTCCAGAGTTCAGCCAAAAATTAACAGGCTATCGGCAGGTCCCTGGATTTGTGTAGCTCTGCAAAATTCCAAGAAGCTGAGAAAGATGAACAGTCCAGCTGGGGGTGGTTCCTCACCGCTGACCCTGTCACTTGAGATTATTCACTTGGAAACCCAGCTTTCCAGCTCTTTCCGGTCTCTTGTCAAACTTTTGGCCTTAGGGAGATTATTTCTTCTGTCTTTACGTTGTTCGTTAACTTGAAACGAAAATTTTATTTTTCAAAGATGCAGACCATAAGAATAGTAGGATATTTATTTCATAAGGAAAAGCCATGAAGTTAGAAGTGAAATGAAATGTAATGAAAACTCGGTGCCATCAGCCACTAAAGAACTTATGTAAATGCCCTTAAAACTCACAAATCTCCACCCAGCTTCTCCAAACCAAACCTGTGCTCCAGAGAGCCACATTTTATCTCTTCAGTAGCAAGGGGATTCATCCTTCCATTGCTCTGCCAGGTTGAGATTTCCATTAAAATTTACTAGTTCTAGGTATTCTGCATTTTGTTCTTATATTTATTTAATGGAAAAAGATGAAATCTCTTACTTTATACAGAAATTAGGCTAAAATTATATTTTCAAAACCTTACCTTCCATGCACACATTGCCTTCGTTCATTTAAAAACAATTCTGTGTTTTGGGAATGGGGGTGTTTTTTTTTCACTACTATATCCCTAAGGCTCATAACAGTGCCTGGCCCATGGTAGATGTTCAGTAAGTAATTGCTAAATGAACAGGTAATTTTATAACATGGTAGAGTGATGCAATTTGTCTACTTACTTTCATCATAAGAAGAAAACAGAATTTATCAAAGTTTAAGGAATGCCAACACTTTGGGAGTGTAATGTCGGGCCATCAGTAGAGGTACACCAACTATGATGTTATTTTGAAAAGAGAGGATCTTGTTATCAAACAAATACTAATCACAGAATTACCAAAGAACCTCTAACCCAGAATATTCTTGTAGTAAAAGGGACTCCTAAAGCATTATTCCAGTAATTCCAATGCTATATTATTTATTGGGTATTACAAAAACAGAAAAGCTTGTTTGTGAATCAACAGAAAAAAAAATCAGTTGGTCTAAATATAATGTTCACAATTTTGTTTCCTTTATACATACAGTCAAAAAACAACAATAAAATGTACTAGTAAACCATAAAAGCACATATGTTATTATTAAAAGGTGCTTATTAGCAATTTGGTGTTTCATATAGACCAGCTACAGCCTTCATATTTCCTATTTTTATGATGATTGACCTCCTAGTAGACAGCTATTTCTCAGTTGTAACTACAAAGGGTATAACAAAACCTAAGGACTTAAGTGGCTAAGAATCCATCTGCTAATGCAGGAAACACACACAGGTTTGCTCCTAGGTCCGGGAATAATGCACATGCTGTTGAGCAGCTAAACCCGAGTGCTGCCACTACGGAAGCCCGTGTCTATTCTCCACAAGCGAAGCCACCTCATTGAGAAGCCCACGCTCAAAGGAAGAGTAGCCCCTGTTCAAGAGTGGTCCCCACTTGCCGCAACTAGAGAAAGCAACAAAGACCCAGAGCAACAAAGACCCAGAGCACAGCTGAAAAAAACAACTAACAATGACTATTTAAATATAAAAATATTCTTGGTATTATTTCATTTGCTTCAGTTGTAAACTTTTTGTTTTTAAACTTTTGGCTATAAGATGAGTCAAGTCTGAGGATCTGCCTGCAATGCAGGAAACCTGGGTTCGATCCCTGGGTTCAGGAGATCTCCTGGAGAAGGGAATGGCAACCCACTCCAGTATTCTTGCCTGGAGAATCCCCATGGACAGAGGAGCCTGGTGGGCCACAGTCCATGGGGTCACAAAGAGTTGGACACCAACCGAGTGATTAACACTTTCCTTTTCTTTCATGGTGACTACAGTTGATAACACTGTATTGTCTAATTGAATTTCACTAAAACAGTAGAACTTAAAGGTCCTCACCATTCCATTATATATATATTGTTTATATATATATGTATTTTAACTATGTGAGGTGACACATGTGTTCATTAACAAGATGAGAGGAATCTTTTCACAATGTAGGTGTATATCAAATCATCACAATGTATACTTTAAATATCTCACAGTTTTGTTCATCAGTTATACCTCCGTCAGGCTAATGAATGAAAAAAAAAAGTGTATTTAAATGAAACCAAAGTTAAACAGTTAAGGTAATTGGAAACATTTTGATAAAATGGTACATACTCCTGTGTCTCATTTGTAGAAAGTTAACACACGCTTTCATTTCACCCATGCTTACTGTGAGTGGGAACTTTATAACCTGCTTCTGAATTACAGGAGAATATGTAAAGTGGAGGATTGTTGAAGAGTTCCAGGGGGGCAGTGCTTTGCACTCAAGGCCTCTATCAGTTCAAGAACAGGTATAAAAGTGATGTGGAGGCAGGTCCTTGTTTCTGCAGTGCTTCTTAATTCTGCTGAAATGATTCAACTCTTAAGAAGGAAGGGAAGGAGGTGGATTGGTCTCTAGGCTAATTCTATTCCGGATCTCTTTGAGTCTGCTAACCTCCGCTTGCTCTGCTGTGGCATTTTTTTCCTGTTGTCATGGACACTTATCCATTGAAAACACACAGATGCCTGCTGACTGTCCATTTTTTTTTCACTTTGCCTGGTGAGTCTTGGGTCTGATTCAGGCTTTGATTAAAGCAGAAAGTACTCAGTAAGTAGCAGTCCATTCTTCTTATTTTATATAAAGCTTGATGTGTGATTCTAGTGAGAAATTAAATGAATTGTTATGTTTTTAAAGAAAAGTAAATAAATATGTATGAAGCCCAGGTGCCTATGGATACTTTATTTTAACAGATTTTCACTGCAGGAAACCACTTTTACAAACTTGCCGACTAAAAGAGATTATCTCAAGAATGTACCAAGTGATAAATGTATAATCTAGTGTGGTTTCTATGGAAAGTATGTTTTTATTCATAAATATATTGATTCATGGCTTATATTTTTACCCTCCACTCGTGCTTACTATAGACTTCTCTTCCAAAACTGAAAGGCAGTGAGATGTTTTTGAAAAATTGTACCAAGCCATGTTCAAATCACACAGCCCATGTTCAAATGCTAGTTCCACCACTGTATGACCTTGGACCTGGTACTTTATCTCCCTGTAACTTGTTTTCTCTCTTCTGTTTCTTTTCATCTCTAAAATAGTATGTACCTTTTAGAATTATTCTTAGGATTAAATGAGATAGTATATGTAGTATGTCTGGCATAATCGCTGAATCAACAGGACAAAGATCTTTCAATATGAGAATAATGAGCTAGAATCCTTGGTATTTATTTTTCTTTTACTATCCTGTGGGTCTCTGCGGGGCTAGAACTGGAGCTCCCCATCTTGGTGTCCTGTGTTTAATACTGTTGCACCTAGTAGAGTAATACTCACTTTAGTGAGGTTTAGTAGAATTCTAGAGCTCCAGAGTTCAGCTGGACTGAGTCAGTTCAACTTCTGCTTACACTGTTTCCTCTTCTTTCTGCATCTGATGTTTTTCTTTCTTTTTTATTTTATTTTATTTTTATTGTTTTTGCCATACAATGTCATGATATCACCATGGGTTTACATATGCTCCCCCTCCAGAACCCCCCTCCCTCCTTCCTCCCCCCCGGGAAATCTCGCTGCACCAGCCCCGAGCATCAATCCTGGGCTGGCGATTGATTAGACATATGATAATTAACTTGTTTCAATGCCCTTCTCCCATATCATCCCACCCTTACCCTCATCCACAAAGTCCATGAGTCTATTCTATACATCTGCGTTCCTTTTGCTGTCTCGCATGTTGGGTTCTCGTTACCGTCCTTCTAAATTCCATATATATGTGTTAATATACTGTATTGTTGTTTTTGCTTCTGGCTTACTTCACTCTGGATAATGGGCTCCAGTTTCGTCCATCTGAGTAG